>JAJEKB010025232.1:0-14012 GCA_022393335.1 Macrotrachela quadricornifera | reverse complement strand
TTTTTTGTAACATAAAAATATTGAATAATAGAAATAACGAATAAATCTTATTGCAAAAAAATAAATAAAAAAAAAAATCAATCAAAATGATTGACATAACTTGTTATTATATTTATTTGCAATATTAATCAATTTATTTCTCGTAAATTTTTCTATATAACATTTTTGACATCTTTATTAAAAAAAAATGACATTCATTAAAATCAACAGGTTTTTCGTCAATAGTCAATTTATTTATTTAGTCTGCTCACACACGTACACATTCCTATTGATCAATTATCGATCATATCAACGATAGAACAAAAAAAACGGAAAAATTTGTATGAGTGATTATGTTATGTATACAATAGTTGATGCGAAGGAGATTAATCCTTGAGTACTAGTAGTTAAAGTGTTCTGTACAATGTTGCACACAAACGCTTATTCGTTCGATCATATTCGATTTTGTTTGTTTGTTCATCTCACTGCGTAATTTTCTTCTTTACCTCTTTCTCTTTCTCGGTTTATGAGAACGAGTAAATGTAGAGAAGAGAGAGAGAACAAGTGAACTGGCTTTTGTTTGTCAAGTCTATCAACAATTTAGTCGCATTTACTTATTCATTAAATGCACACATTGTAGATATATTCATATTATGAAAACGGTAAGAATTAATCAACTATATTTTAAATGTATATATCAATGTCATTGTAAACGAAATTTGTTTTTTTGGACTATCAAAAGAGGTACCAAAAATATTTCTATCCGAACTTATAAATACATACTTATCGCTTGCATTTTGGTTGAGAATAAAGAATAATATAAACAAGAGGGATAGAAAAAGAGAGAATAAAATAAAAAAAAAAAAAGAAAGAAATGAAAATAACGAAAGAAATTATTATTTTTTAAGCTTAAAACAAGACTGAAGACAAGAGCCAAATAAACAAACGTTAGTGGCATGCAAAAAGCAAAATATAGTGAGTGCGTTTGTGTACATGTAAAGTTGATTTTTAGTTTGATGACAAATTTTCAATACTTTACATTAAAAAAAAATACAAATCCAGATTTCTGCTATATTTATTAGAAGTTCGAAAAGAGCAAAAGCAACGACAGACATATTCAGGTTATTATTTTATATATATATATATATTCATTTATGATTTTCTTCTTCTTTTTTCTTCATCAGAATATAATTATCGAAGATAATAATACTAATCAATGAGTTTTTATAGTTCGATTTAACTCTTACATTGATATACAATGTCCACGTTTCTTTTTTTGTATCATATATCGATCTTTTGTTTTCATTTGAGTATTAGAACTAAGAGCGTTCAAATAGATGCTTGATTTCTTCCTTTCTCTTTTCATTCTATCGTCATCTATTGTATAATTCATTCTATGTTCATTCTGTACAATGAGGACTCAATTGATCATGAAAAAAAAGTAGCAAGAAGCTCAACTATGAGCATCATAATAAGAACGAGCGATTGAGTGAAAAAAGAGAGTGAAAATCAACACTACACCGGTGACTACCCACATTTCTTGCTTCTTCGTCTTCCTTTTCTGCTATTGCCATTGCGCTTGTATGATGGCGATGAATTTTAGCATGTGAGAAGTCATTCAACTTACTGCCGACGTCATTCTCCGTCACCGTTTTTTTTACTTTATTCTCTCTCTCTCTCTCTCTATGATTTGAAACATACATACACATATACAAACACACATCTCGTATAGACACGCAAGTCTTCCACTAATAATAATAATAATAATAATATGACACAATTTTCATTACTTTTTATATATCGTTACCAACTTCACCATTGATGATTATGATTATTAAGATTATCAATATTGTATGTAAAAGGATTAAACAAAATACAGGTACATGATTGATAATATCTCATGAGCAAGGAGAGAACTAATTGTGAGTAATTATACATGAACATTTCCGTAACTTTAATGGTAAAGAAGAATTTTAAAAGAAAAGTGAAACATTATTTTAAAGATATTTTTGTTTGAAAAATTAAAATTTTTTTTTTACTTATATCATGTTTTTTTTTGTATTTAAAAAAGTTAAGGATAGAACTTATTAATTGTTGATAATGCGCATGTCTAACTATAAATATGTCATTCATTATATGCCTATTGCTATACTATAAGAAATTTTGTTATCTTTGCGTGTTTTCACACATGATAGTCATATAAATCTATCAAATAGAAACGATGAAGGTTAACATTCTGAGGAAGCTCTTGTTTTCACTTCTATGCATCCATTTCCTTTTATTTGCATATATTTTATTCAACATAATTTTCCATCAATTTATTATATTAAACATCTAACAAAATGATTAGTTATGTTTCAATAATATTTGTATATAATTTTAGTCTTTAACTTCAATTTGGAACAATTTTTATAAATAATTTATTTATTTTCTAAAATCTTATAAATATGGTACAAGATTCAAATAATGCTGCAACACCTGATAAAGCATCAACAATTGGTACTGGTGATACATCACCAGATGAAAAACGAAAAAAAGTAGGAAATTATGTTATATTAAGAACAATTGGTGAAGGAAGTTTTGCTAAAGTACGTTTGGGTGTTCATCTTATAACAGAAATGAAAGTAAGTATAATTGATTATAGATCAACTTATAAAAGGCGTTTTCTTTTTCTATCCTCTTGGTTTTTTTTCATATAGAAATAAATTTGCGTAGATTTGTTTTTTACATATTTCAATGGGATTAAAATAGTAGAATAAAAAACATATGTTCTTTTGTGACATTTTGAACTAGAAATTGTTTTTTTGTTTGTTATATTTGATTAGGTTGCAGTTAAAGTTATTAATAAACGTGAAGTATTTAAACGAAATTATTTACGAGCTAATTTACGTCGTGAAGCATCTATGATGCAACGTATGTCTCATTCGAATATAGTACAATTATATGAAGTTATGGAAACAGAAAATTCTTATTATATTGTTATGGATTTAGTACAAGGGAATGAATTTGTTAAATATTTAACAAGAAAGTAAAAAGGAAATATTTATAAAAAAAAAGAATTTTTCACTTCTTTGTTTTTTTTATCTTAGGAAACAATTAGATGAAATTGAGACAAGAAAATATATTCGACAGATTGTTTCAGCTGTTGATCATATGCATCGTGCACACGTTATACATCGAGATATAAAACTTCAAAATTTTATGCTTGATCAAAATAATGATATTATTATTATTGGTAATGAAAAAAAATACAAAAAATTTTTTTCTTTTGAAAATTTATTAAATTAATAAATATTATTTTTATAGATTTTGGACTTAGTAATTGTCTTGATGAAAAAGGTTTTTTAACTACTCAATGTGGTTCACCAGCGTAAGTTTTGCAAAAATAAAAAGAAAAGACAAAAAATTAATATATTTTTTCTATAGTTATGCCGCTCCGGAAATATTTGCTCACCAAGAATATGGTCCAGCAGTTGATGTATGGAGTATTGGTGTAAATATGTATGCTATGTTACTTGGTAAACTTCCATTTAAAGTTGAACATCGAAGTCGAAATCTTGCTAAACTTCATGCATGTATACTTAAAGGATGTGAAATACCTAATACACTTTCACGTGGTAAGAATTGAAAATTGAAAAGAAAATAATATACATCTATATGCTTTTTTTTCTTAGATTGTCAAGATTTATTAACAAGATTATTAGAACCATCACCAACGAAACGAATAACTATAGCAGAAATTCTTCGTCATCCATTTTTAACTTATCAATTAGGACCTATTGAAACAACACCTTATAAACCACATGGTGATGTAAGAGATATTAATCGAAATATAATCAGATATCTTGCTATTAAGTATGTCTATTTAAATAAGAATTAATTTTAACAAAAAAAAAAATCATATTTTTTTTTCTATTAGACACGGCTATTCAGAGCATGAAATTGAAGAAGCTGTATTACATCGAAAACCCATTGCATCTCGAGCCCTTTATAGTTTAATTGAACGACGTCTTAAAGAAGGTTTAGGTTGGCCAGATCGTACATATAATAGTTCCATTAATGCTCATTCATCATGCTCAACAACAGGTGGTATTGCATTAGCTGATGGTTCATCAGATATTGTTGTACTTGATAAACTTGTTCGTCATGAACCATTACTTCCTGGTCGTCGTGCACCACTTCAACATTTATCTCAACAAATATCTCCACCAACAATAAATGGACAAAAATTATCTCGTGAAAAATCTAATTATGCATTTGATGAACAAGTTTTATTACGAACAAATACAAATGGTAGTAGTATTACAGGTGGTTTAACACAAGAAGCATTAAATGAATTAGTACCATCATCAAGATTAACTTCTAGAAAATTATTTCATGATATTATTGTAAGAAAATCATCAGCTGTAGGAAGTAATATTGATCCAACAGATGAACATATTGGTCCAAGACGAATACAAAATACAAATACTCTTGCACCAATAAGACCATTAGTTACAACACAACGTGGTAATATTATAATTCCACAACATCAACAACAAAAAATGAAACCACGTAGTTTACCTAATTCAACACTTGATCATGCAAATCAAAATGGTTTTCATTTACCACATGATCCATTAGCCGGTGGTATTGGTGGTGTTCGTACACCAAAAAATCTTAGTCGTACATCACATGTTGAACATGTAAAAAAATCTCAACAACATTCTCCGGTGCGATATAATCCTGGTAAATCCAAATTTTTCTTTTTTTTTTAAAGAGATCTTCCTTGTTTATATAAAATGTGTCCTTCTATGTTTAAATCAATGTTTATTTTCATTTTTTTTTTATTCGTCAACTTTGCAATATTTCATAAGAGAAAAAAAAAAGAAAAAGAAAAAGCCTTGGAAATTGATGAGTAAAAGAAAACTCGTTGTAATAATAATAATAAACTTTTCCTTTATTTTTATGGTTTCGTAAATAGAAATAATTTTATATTGATTTCAATATGTGTATGTATATATATTCTTAGCTCCATCAGTAACAGTAAAAGCAATTGGTTTATTTTTAAAAAATTCTGCATTACATTCACGTGTTAGCTCATGTAGTAGTAAGTCATCAAAAAGTACTGGTGGTGCAACTCTTGATAATCAACAACAATCACCACCATTAAAATTTTATCCATCAACATCAAATATAAATAATAATCAAACATTAATTAATTATCATTCACAAGGAAATTTATCATCAACAGGTACAACAAAACAAACATTTGTTAAAACGTCTGGATCACCAACAAGTAGAACTCAACATTCAACAGGAACAAATGGACAAAAATTAATGCCAACTTAAATTATTTAAGATCGTTGATTTTTCTTTTTTCTTTCTCAAATTATGTCGTTTTTTTTTCTTAATCTTTATTCTCTTTCTTGCCATTTAATACGGTGCTTTCCATCTTGTCTTTTTTTTTTTTGATTGTTAATGATTGTTTCTTTTTTACCAATGAAATTATTCATAATCTTTGCCTGTATATAAGACAGTGTACAAATTTATTACTAATTGGATCTATTTCTAATATATGTATATAATTATATAATTGAAGTGAAATGGGGTAAGAAATGAAAAATAAGAATATCATTAGTATTCAATTGTTATGAATAGAAATATATCTAGTTTTCTAATACTATAAAATAGAATATTTCAAGAGAAAATGAAACTTTTGATAGTTTTCTCAATTTTCAAAGTGAGAAATTGAAAAATAAATATTAATTCTCAGAATTAAATAATGAGAAGTCAAAATACTTTCTTTGAATCCTTATAACTATCCATACAAGAAAATATCAAAACAATATTTGTTTGATTGATTATATGAAATTTAAGTACATATTTTTTTGTTTATGTAAAATAAGCTATTATATGTATTTCGAAACAGTTCTAGTTTTATTTACAAAATATATGTTTACAGTGTATACTTAATAAACAAACATAAGTTATTCGAATTTCAATCATAATAATAATAATAATACATATTATTTTCATGATTGAGTTCTTCTTCGTCTTTTAAATGTTATTATTAAACAAATAATAATGCACGACGTTTACGTATCATATTGAGATAATCGTATTTTATTTCAATAGAATAATGATCAACATGCTTATCAATTATGAATATTTGACAATAATCATTTTCAATTGTTTTCCAGAATTCTATAAATTAAATATAAAAAGAAACACAAATATTATTTTAATAGATAAATTTTGATAAAATAATGAGTTTTGAACTTTTTTAAATATTAAAAATTGATGAGATGTATGTAGAGAAAGATGATTAGCAATGGGACAACTGTTCAATTCTATCAATTAATTATGGAAAGCACAACATCAATATATATAGAACGTTTCGTGTAAGATAAAAAAAATTTTTTGTAATCTACGACATCCCAATATTATTTGTTATGGATGTGCTGATAAAGCTCAATTTATCTGGTATTATTATAGAAATAATTGCACAGGTCATGTATATTTTGATTGTGCATGATACATTAAATTAAAGGTGTATATTCATGCACCAAAGTTTAAGAAAACAATATTCATTCGACTGAAATCAAAAATATGGATAGTACAATAACATTCCACGATCCATCTCAACCAAAGATGTATGAAACTAAGTTTTTTTAGTTTTACAAAATAATTTCATTAAAATCGTAATGTACTTTACTATAGGTTTGAATTTTGATCCCAATAGATTTTTTTTGACAGAGTGACGAATATCATATACTTTTGAAATCTAGTTCTTGTTTCAATAGGTCTTTCTTCTTTGGTTTCATAAGTCTCTAATTGCGATATATTATCAATGAAATGTTGTTTATTATTAGAAAAAATGATGAAATACCGTTCAAATTTAATAATGACTTAGAAATTGGAAACTGATCTAGTGAAATAAGAGATACGTGTAAAAAATGAACTTATGGTTCAATAATTAATTTCATCTAGTCATTTGAGAACAGGAAATTTGTATTATGACAGAAAACGAGTCCTATTCAATTTTTTTAATATAAATGCACATTTATTAAAAACAAATTATTTTCTTATATTTCTTCCATTTGTCCTTTATGTTAAGTTCATTAACTATCAATGTATCTTAATAAATGCGTTACAGCATTCTATAGGAATCTCAAATTAAAAATTTTAAATTTGAACGCCTTTAATTCATTTTTAGTGGATAAAATTCAATAAATATAATAATATTTTATTTCTAATCTATTTAATATATATTTACCATCAAATTCTTCATTTGTTAATTGTTCATTATGAAATTTAACTCGATTTACTAACCATGGGATATATCTTATACTTTCTGGACATATACGAATACTATCTTTCGTAACTTTTTCTTCATTTCCCCAATCAACGTAAAATACTTGATATTGATCATCTAAATAAATTAAATTAATAAATAATTCGAAAAAAAAAACATTAAAAACAAAACAAACTTTCAATGGATTTAATCCAAGCTCTTGTATATTTTCCATCATATTTTACACAAATCATCATAAATGGTCGAATTAAAATAGGTATTTGATCATCATCAGTTATTTGATTAAGTATTTGTTCAATTGTTTCATTATAATTATAATTATCAATTAATATATAAAATGAATGATCTTTACCATTAAATGAACTTAATAAAGCATGATATTGTTCACCAATAATTAATGGTATTTCATGTGTAAATTGTTCAATTAAATGTTGTTCTTCATTGAAATTTTTCTATTAAATAAAAAAAAGAACCTATTTTAATCGTACATCGAAAATTCTAAAATATTTGGAATAAGTTTTAAAAAAATAAAACAGTTAGCTATAGTAACATCATCTAGATGGTCATTTTTAATTATTTAGAAAGAACCAATAGAGATTTCTTTCTGTAGATTTTTCAGCAATGGCAGAGTTTATGATTTATCTACACTGAATTATATACAGCATAAAATTTGTTGTAAATATTTAGTAGTATTTTATAATTATCTTACATTTAAAGGTAAACATTTATAAATTTCATCATTTAAATTAATTGATTTTCTGTAAAGAACAATATGAGCTAATTCATTCATTTTAGCTATTTTTGTTACAATTATATTAAGATCAAATTCTCCACGATCTGATCCTTAAATATAAAATAATGAATAAATTATTTCGATATGTATATCTATTATACCAATAAGTATTTCATTACAATAGTTGAATATTTTATTATCAAATTTAATATCATCTATACCATCAAGACGACATGGTAAACAACAAGCTGATTCTTGATAGAATCTAAAATATAAATAATAAAAATTCTTATTTTTTTTGTTTAAAATTTTATTTTATTATTTACTCTTTTGGTAATCGTCGAATATCTATATAAAATAAATATTATTTGTTTGTGTTTTTAAAATAAGAAAAAAAAAGAAATTTTACCTTTTGTTTGTACATTAACCAGATTTCCCCAATCGATATAGCGAACTTTAACAATTTTTTTATCTGTAGATACAAATTGACAACGACCACGAAGCCATTCATTACTATTTTTTACAGCACATAAACGATTTTCTATTGGTCTATATAAATAATATAAAAAATAAAATAAAAGATCAATATAAAAATATTTAAATACATAAATAATTCTTGATTTTCTATAGTATCAATACATTTCATTTTTTCAAGTAATTTTATTGCTCGTTCATGATCATATTCGGACATAATATAAACAAGATTTATTGATTCTATATAAGATACACATATTTTTGATACATGTTCATCAGGTAATAGTGCTCGATGTTCACTAATATCCATATAATATGCATTTTTTATCAATGGTTTAGGTTTGTTAACTAGAATGTCAGTAACTTTTTCTTCCATAATATCTGTTGAACGTTCATTAGATGATATCTTATCTATTGTTGCTAGAACGATAGAATTTTATAAAATATGAAATATGAATTATATTTATAAAACAAAAAAAATAAGATAATTATGAAAATGACGCACACTTTTATTAGAATCAACCATATAATTTCGTATAAATTGTTCATCATTAATTTCACCAACTCCAGCAATTGGTTGCCAATGTCGTTGTATATTTGTATTGAAATTGAGTTCTAACAAATTTTTATTTATATTAAAATTAAAACTATTATTTATTGCTTGAGAATAAAGATGATCATAATAATGTTTTCGATTAATTGGTGTCATGAAATCTTAAATAAAGATTTTTTACTATATCGAACGTTATTTATTTAATCTATAAAATAAACTGATTTAAATATAGAAAGAAAGAGAATAACGAAAAAGAACTGGACATTTGCTTTTATACTGAACATATTTAATAAAATGAGAAGAATATTGTGACTAATAAGGAATTGTTTTTTTCCGTTCATTATTTCAAATGTAAATCCAAAATGAATCATTCTATAATAAGTACAATCTATGTCTTTTCTATCGATATAAATTAGACAATACGTACAAAGAAAATTTTGTGGCCTATGTCTATTAAAATTTTAATAGTAATAATTGTTAGTATTGTTGAATGCATTTAAATCTCGAAAAATTTCATTCTGTTTTACAAAGTTTTTGAAGCTGGACTGAACGAGATTCAAGGCTGTGAGTCCACCAATTTCGTATGCATAAGAAAAATAGATTCTACTCTCTTTTATTTGTAAAAAAGAAGAAAAAAATGACTCGAGACAAAAACCATGCACCACTCAATATAACAGAATGAATAATAATCCCTTCAAAAACGAACATACAGATATAAAGGCAAGAGCGATCGAAAAAGAAAGAATGTTGTACAAATAATGTTTACAGTTTGTATTTCGAAAGTAAAAGCCGATTATAACTCTATTATTTCAAAATCATCGTCACAATTATCTAGGAAAAATATAGAGTATTTTATTGAAAGCACTAAGAGTACCATTCAAAATCCAGATCCGGATTCGAGTTCGATAAGATTTTTATTAATCAGATCTTGGATTCAAAAATCTTGGACTTGATGAATTCTACTTGCAGTACTCTAGTAATCATATACTTACTAATAAGTATCTTATTTTCAAATTATTTGAGATATATAATAACAGTTATAAAACTGCTATCATTTTATTTATATGACATCCGTTTTTCTATAAAAATTTTCAAAATACATTCTATCGATCATTAGATACATTATCTATACAAGATAAAGTATAATATATTTAGCTATAAATTTTACACTGATAAAAAACGAGTATTTCATTACATTGCATTATATATTGAACGAATAACATAATATTATATTGAATTGAACTTAAACTTATAATTGAAATGTATGTATAATATGTAGATATTTTTTTAATTAATTATTAAATATATATAAATCTAATTATTCAAAACAAAATAATCAATTTTAACTAAAAAATTCTTCTTTTTTTCTCTTAATATCATATCATGCGTGTGTATGTTTTTTTTTTCTTTCATAATCAACAAAATAAATAAATAAAGAGCATAGTTTAAATAACTGATAACAAAATTGTAACAAGCAAAACCAAAAGAAAAAAAAACGGATTTTTTAAAAACCACACGGGAGAAAAAAAAAACAAGTAAATAAAGATATAAGCAAGAACAAAAGGAAAAAAAAGGAAATGTTTATTTCACTGTTGTTCTTACGATAACTTCATCTAACATATCATCTAAACATAAACGAACATCACTTTCAATAAAATCAGTTATAATTGGACATGAACACCCAATCATTGGTTCAACACGTGATGATTCAAGAAACAAATCAGGATCTTGACATGCTTCTTGTAAATCTTGAACATCATGTGTTACTTCCCTAAATAATTTACGAAAAAAAAAAATTTAATGTATTAATTATTATTTATATAAATAATTAAATCTTACCATTGACTTTCACATGATAAACATTCAAATCCTACTTTATACTTCCATCGTTTCGAACGTCGAGCATGATTTTCAATAAGATTATGATGTAAATCTTTCATTTGATTTTCCAAAAGTCCCAAACAATCACGAATAGGACCAAGTGAACTAATATAAAATTAAAAAAAATGATTACATTGAATTTTATTCTTCATATTTCTGTTATCTTTCTATAAAAGAAATCAAATATCGAGAATTTTCGTTATTCGAAAACAAAAATTTTGATGTATTCAGATAAATCAAATCAACGCAAGCTAATCATTCTTCGAAACTTTCTCAATTGTTTCTAATCCAAGAGTATCATTCAGAGTGTCTTAGATACTATAAGAAAACGAACAAATAAAATTTGATAATTCTATTTACTTTGTCACTCTTTGTTCAGCTTCAGTATCCGAAATTAATTGATGTAATTGATCGATATCAATCATTGAATCCTATTAATAAGAAAAACATTATTAATATTTTTTAAAAGACAAAAATAAAAGAATTTATTATTCATTACTATTTCTGTTAAGAATTGTTGATTATCAATCAATGGTTTAATAATTTTACAAAATTTTCCAAGTCGTATTTCCAATTCTTTTCGTTTTTCTTGATTACGTTGATCCAATTGTTCATAACGTTGAACATTATCAAGTGAAAACTAAAATATAACAATAAATTAAAAATAATTAAAAATATATTTATCGTAAATAATTAATTTTAAAAAAATAAATGCAAACATGCAAATATGCATTAAACAAATAAAAATCTTTTATTACATCTTAGATTTCTTTTCTTTTTTTTTCTGTTTACTAAAATCAATTATGATAAAAAGAGCACACAAGAAAGAAACACATATATCACCGAATGAAATGAAAAATAAAAAAAAAATGGATGACGTATACATGAAGAAATAGAATGCATGTATCTATTGTTCAATCAATGGATAAAAACAACAAGCAATATGTGCGTATGTGTATGTATGTGTTATCCCATGTAAAGCATGGAAACAATTGCGTGTTAGTAGAATGAAGAAGAAGAAGCATGATCATTGAAACTGTCGACCGAGCCTACCTGATTGGCTTTGATAGATTCTTGCATTTCAAGTTGATGAGCTTGAATTGTATAATCTAATTTTTCTTTTAATGCATTTAATTCACGTTCTTTTAATTCGAGTAATTCGCGAAGATTCTATTTAAAAAAGAAAATATATGAATAAGATTTTTTTGTAATGATAAAAAAAAGTAAATTTATTAAATATATACATTAGTTGAATTATTGTTTGGATGAATTCGTTCAAGTCTTGAATCAGCTAATTCACGTTCAAGTTGTTGAATTTGTACTTGATCACATTGAAGATCTGCTTTAAGACGATCAACTTCCAAACGATACTGATTTTCACTTGTACGTAATCTTAATATAAAATTTTGTTTTTACATTAAGATAATGCAATTAGTATAGTTGTTCATGTAAAAGATATAACTGTAATTCATATTTCTCAATTTACGCAAAAATAAAGAATAAACTATTTTTTATTTCATCAATGGATAGTCTAAACATTTCTCTCTGTTGTTATAAGATAATCGAAATATTTCTCTACACTTTTTATCGAACGAAATTATGAAAGTGGTACTATTATATCAATGATATGCTACGGTTCTTATAAAACGTCAATCATTTTACTTTATCGCATAGATACATCCTGTTTTGGTGAAAAGTAAACATCCGCTCATTTGCGAAAGAACAAAAGGTTTATTCCGTTTTATATAAAGAATAAAGTAGAAAATCAAAGCTGATCGTCAGTAACCAAAAACAAGTCTCTATCCTTTGTTTTTTATCATACAGCTCGAAAAACGATTGAAGTTGTTCAACTACTTCTACGCGTATATAGGACCATCCTATAAATTTTAAAAGTGTTAAGAAACTTTAAGAACTAATAGTATCGTTCATTATATCACTTATCTCATAGAAGAATTGGATTAATATAAAAACTAATGCTTGTTTAAAATAATTTCTGCCATTGTACATTTAATAGAATTGTAACCGGTTGGTTCTTGTCAGTTGATTTCTAGTTGGCTAAAGTTTCTTTAAAAACTATTCAATTGTCTTTTTTTTACTCATATTTTACTAAAAAATCTAATGCTTTCCACAAAATGACGGTCCAAATTCATGTCTAGTCTCTAATAAAATATCATTGAAATACGTTTAGAAGTTTATCTTATGCAAAATAATTTTCATTTTATAACACTACATCTTGAAATCATGAACTAATTTGTTCGTACTATCAATAATATTGAAGGAGATTTTTTATATTACCTATCTATTTCAGTTTTGAGTGTAGATAATTCTTGTGTTTTATTATTCATTTCATGTTTAATATGTTTAAATTGTATAGTATATGTTTCAAGTTGTTTTTTTAATCGTTGATTTTGTACACGAATACTTTTAAGCTAAATAAATAAAGAAAAACACAATTATATACATATAAATTCTATCTTATTATAATTAAAAAAAATTTTTCTTTTTACTTGTCGTTCAGTATCATATAGTCTTTGTTTAAGATATGGTTCATCATTATCTGTAATAAATAATGATTGTTCATTTTCATTTGGTACTCGTTGTGCTACTTCATATGTTAACCATTTTAATGTTAAATAACAAATATCTGTATCAGATGATGATGATGAAACATTTTCTGAATCGTCCATTGTTGGTATTGATGAATAGGATAAAAATAAAAGATGTTGATTATCTTGTTTAAGTCGTTCATTTTCATGCATATAATCATTTATAATACGTTCAAATTTAACTATAATATCTGTAAGTTTTTTATTTTCAATTTGAATTTGTTTAACATATTGTTTTAATTGTTCACTTTCTTTTGACCAAGCTAAAATTTCTTGTTCAAATATACGACGTGATATACGTTGTTCAGAAGTTGTTGATCTAGATTTTATTTAAATAGAATAAAAAAAAATAAATCTTGTTTTTTTTTTTGTTAAAAATTTTATTTACGATTCATTATTATTATCAGTTTGAATTTCAATATGATGTTTTAATGGTTGATGAGCTAATTGATTTATTTGTTCCATTAATGAAATACGTTCACGAAGTAA
>JAJEKB010025231.1:0-13972 GCA_022393335.1 Macrotrachela quadricornifera | reverse complement strand
TTTTTTGTAACATAAAAATATTGAATAATAGAAATAACGAATAAATCCTATTGCAAAAAAATAAATAAAAAAAAAAAAATCAATCAAAATGATTGACATAACTTGTTATTATATTTATTTGCAATATTAATCAATTTATTTCTCATAAAATTTTCTATATAACATTTTTGACATCTTTATAAAAAAAAAATGACATTCATTAAAATCAACAGGTTTTTCGTCAATAGTCAATTTATTTATTTAGTCTGCTCACACACGTACACATTCCTATTGATCAATTATCGATCATATCAACGATAGAACAAAAAAAACGGAAAAATTGTATGAGTGATTATGTTATGTATACAATAGTTTATACGAAGGAGATTAATCCTTGAGTACTAGTAGTTAAAGTGTTCTGTACAATGTTGCACACAAACGCTTATTCGTTCGATCATATTCGATTTTGTTTGTTTGTTCATCTCACTGCGTAATTTTCTTCTTTACCTCTTTCTCTTTCTCGGTTTATGAGAACGAGTAAATGTAGAGAAGAGAGAGAGAGAGAACAAGTGAACTGGCTTTTGTTTGTCAAGTCTATCAACAATTTAGTCGCATTTACTTATTCATTAAATGCACACATTGTAGATATATTCATATTATGAAAACGGTAAGAATTAATCAACTATATTTTAAATGTATATATCAATGTCATTGTAAACTAAATTTGTTTTTTTGGACTATCAAAAGATGTACCAAAAATATTTCTATCCGAACTTATAAATACATACTTATCGCTTGCATTTTGGTTAAGAATAAAGAATAATATAAACAAGAGGGATAGAAAAAGAGAGAATAAAATAAAAAAAAAAAAAGAAAGAAATGAAAATAACGAAAGAAATTATTATTTTTTAAGCTTAAAACAAGACTGAAGACAAGAGCCAAATAAACAAACGTTAGTGGCATGCAAAAAGCAAAATATAGTGAGTGCGTTTGTGTACATGTAAAGTTGATTTTTAGTTTGATGACAAATTTTCAATACTTTACATTAAAAAAAAATACAAATCCAGATTTCTGCTATATTTATTAGAAGTTCGAAAAGAGCAAAAGCAACGACAGACATATTCAGGTTATTATTTTATATATATATATATATTCATTTATGATTTTCTTCTTCTTTTTTCTTCATCAGAATATAATTATCGAAGATAATAATACTAATCAATGAGTTTTTATAGTTCGATTTAACTCTTACATTGATATAC
Source organism: Macrotrachela quadricornifera (assembly GCA_022393335.1). Taxonomy (NCBI): domain Eukaryota; kingdom Metazoa; phylum Rotifera; class Eurotatoria; order Philodinida; family Philodinidae; genus Macrotrachela; species Macrotrachela quadricornifera. The sequence goes on along the minus strand of JAJEKB010025231.1, from coordinate 12,731 downwards.
AATGTCCACGTTTCTTTTTTTGTATCATATATCGATCTTTTGTTTTCATTTGAGTATTAGAACTAAGAGCGTTCAAATAGATGCTTGATTTCTTCCTTTCTCTTTTCATTCTATCGTCATCTATTGTATAATTCATTCTATGTTCATTCTGTACAATGAGGACTCAATTGATCATGAAAAAAAAGTAGCAAGAAGCTCAACTATGAGCATCATAATAAGAACGAGCGATTGAGTGAAAAAAGAGAGTGAAAATCAACACTACACCGGTGACTACCCACATTTCTTGCTTCTTCGTCTTCCTTTTCTGCTATTGCCATTGCGCTTGTATGATGGCGATGAATTTTAGCATGTGAGAAGTCATTCAACTTACTGCCGACGTCATTCTCCGTCACCGTTTTTTTTACTTTATTCTCTCTCTCTCTCTCTATGATTTGAAACATACATACACATATACAAACACACATCTCGTATAGACACGCAAGTCTTCCACTAATAATAATAATAATAATAATAATATGACACAATTTTCATTACTTTTTATATATCGTTACCAACTTCACCATTGATGATTATGATTATTAAGATTATCAATATTGTATGTAAAAGGATTAAACAAAATACAGGTACATGATTGATAATATCTCATGAGCAAGGAGAGAACTAATTGTGAGTAATTATACATGAACATTTCCGTAACTTTAATGGTAAAGAAGAATTTTAAAAGAAAAGTGAAACATTATTTTAAAGATATTTTTGTTTGAAAAATTAAATTTTTTTTTTTACTTATATCATGTTTTTTTTTTGTATTTAAAAAAGTTAAGGATAGAACTTATTAATTGTTGATAATGCGCATGTCTAACTATAAATATGTCATTCATTATATGCCTATTGCTATACTATAAGAAATTTTGTTATCTTTGCGTGTTTTCACACATGATAGTCATATAAATCTATCAAATAGAAACGATGAAGGTTGACATTCTGAGGAAACTCTTGTTTTCACTTCTATGCATCCATTTCCTTTTATTTGCATATATTTTATTCAACATAATTTTCCATCAATTTATTATATTAAACATCTAACAAAATGATTAGTTATGTTTCAATAATATTTGTATATAATTTTAGTCTTTAACTTCAATTTGGAACAATTTTTATAAATAATTTATTTATTTTCTAAAATCTTATAAATATGGTACAAGATTCAAATAATGCTGCAACACCTGATAAAGCATCAACAATTGGTACTGGTGATACATCACCAGATGAAAAACGAAAAAAAGTAGGAAATTATGTTATATTAAGAACAATTGGTGAAGGAAGTTTTGCTAAAGTACGTTTGGGTGTTCATCTTATAACAGAAATGAAAGTAAGTATAATTGATTATAGATTAACTTATAAAAGGCGTTTTCTTTTTCTATCCTCTTGGTTTTTTTTTCATATAGAAATAAATTTGCGTAGATTTGTTTTTTACATATTTTAATGGGATTAAAATAATAGTAGAATAAAAAACATATGTTCTTTTGTGACATTTTGAACTAAAAATTGTTTTTTTGTTTGTTATATTTGATTAGGTTGCAGTTAAAGTTATTAACAAACGTGAAGTATTTAAACGAAATTATTTACGAGCTAATTTACGTCGTGAAGCATCTATGATGCAACGTATGTCTCATTCGAATATAGTACAATTATACGAAGTTATGGAAACAGAAAATTCTTATTATATTGTTATGGATTTAGTACAAGGAAATGAATTTGTTAAATATTTAACAAGAAAGTAAAAAAGGAAATATTTATAAAAAAAAAAGATTTTTTCACTTCTTTGTTTTTTTTATCTTAGGAAACAATTAGATGAAAATGAAACAAGAAAATATATTCGACAGATTGTTTCAGCTGTTGATCATATGCATCGTGCACACGTTATACATCGAGATATAAAACTTCAAAATTTTATGCTTGATCAAAATAATGATATTGTTATTATTGGTAATGAAAAAAAAAATACAAAAAAATTTTTTCTTTTGAAAATTTATTGAATTAATAAATATTATTTTTATAGATTTTGGACTTAGTAATTGTCTTGATGAAAAAGGTTTTTTAACTACTCAATGTGGTTCACCAGCGTAAGTTTTGCAAAAATAAAAAGAAAAGACAAAAAAATCAATATATTTTTGCTATAGTTATGCCGCTCCAGAAATATTTGCTCATCAAGAATATGGTCCAGCAGTTGATGTATGGAGTATTGGTGTAAATATGTATGCTATGTTACTTGGTAAACTTCCATTTAAAGTTGAACATCGAAGTCGAAATCTTGCTAAACTTCATGCATGTATACTTAAAGGATGTGAAATACCTAATACACTTTCACGTGGTAAGAGTTGAAAATTGAAAAGAAAATAATATACATCTATATGTTTTTTTCTTAGATTGCCAAGATTTATTAACAAGATTATTAGAACCATCACCAACAAAACGAATAACTATAGCAGAAATTCTTCGTCATCCATTTTTAACTTATCAATTAGGACCTATTGAAACAACACCTTATAAACCACATGGTGATGTAAGAGATGTTAATCGAAATATAATCAGATATCTTGCTATTAAGTATGTCTATTTAAATAAGAATTAATTTTAACAAAAAAAAAATCATATTTTTTTTTCTATTAGACACGGCTATTCAGAGCATGAAATTGAAGAAGCTGTATTACATCGAAAACCCATTGCATCTCGAGCCCTTTATAGTTTAATTGAACGACGTCTTAAAGAAGGTTTAGGTTGGCCAGATCGTACATATAATAGTTCCATTAATGCTCATTCATCATGCTCAACAACAGGTGGTATTGCATTAGCTGATGGTTCATCAGATATTGTTGTACTTGATAAACTTGTTCGTCATGAACCATTACTTCCTGGTCGTCGTGCACCACTTCAACATTTATCTCAACAAATATCTCCACCAACAATAAATGGACAAAAATTATCTCGTGAAAAATCTAATTATGCATTTGATGAACAAGTTTTATTACGAACAAATACAAATGGTAGTAGTATTACAGGTGGTTTAACACAAGAAGCATTAAATGAATTAGTACCATCATCAAGATTAACTTCTAGAAAATTATTTCATGATATTATTGTAAGAAAATCATCAGCTGTAGGAAGTAATATTGATCCAACAGATGAACATATTGGTCCAAGACGAATACAAAATACAAATACTCTTGCACCAATAAGACCATTAGTTACAACACAACGTGGTAATATTATAATTCCACAACATCAACAACAAAAAATGAAACCACGTAGTTTACCTAATTCAACACTTGATCATGCAAATCAAAATGGTTTTCATTTACCACATGATCCATTAGCCGGTGGTATTGGTGGTGTTCGTACACCAAAAAATCTTAGTCGTACATCACATGTTGAACATGTAAAAAAATCTCAACAACATTCTCCGGTGCGATATAATCCTGGTAAATCCAAATTTTTCTTTTTTTTTTAAAGAGATCTTCCTTGTTTATATAAAATGTGTCCTTCTATGTTTAAATCAATGTTTATTTTCATTTTTTTTTTATTCGTCAACTTTGCAATATTTCATAAGAGAAAAAAAAAAGAAAAAGAAAAAGCCTTGGAAATTGATGAGTAAAAGAAAACTCGTTGTAATAATAATAATAAACTTTTCCTTTATTTTTATGGTTTCGTAAATAGAAATAATTTTATATTGATTTCAATATGTGTATGTATATATATTCTTAGCTCCATCAGTAACAGTAAAAGCAATTGGTTTATTTTTAAAAAATTCTGCATTACATTCACGTGTTAGCTCATGTAGTAGTAAGTCATCAAAAAGTACTGGTGGTACAACTCTTGATAATCAACAACAATCACCACCATTAAAATTTTATCCATCAACATCAAATATAAATAATAATCAAACATTAATTAATTATCATTCACAAGGAAATTTATCATCAACAGGTACAACAAAACAAACATTTGTTAAAACGTCTGGATCACCAACAAGTAGAACTCAACATTCAACAGGAACAAATGGACAAAAATTAATGCCAACTTAAATTATTTAAGATCGTTGATTTTTCTTTCTTCTTTCTCAAATTATGTCGTTTTTTTTTCTTAATCTTTATTCTCTTTCTTGCCATTTAATACGGTGCTTTCCATCTTGTCTTTTTTTTTTTTGATTGTTAATGATTGTTTCTTTTTTACCAATGAAATTATTCATAATCTTTGCCTGTATATAAGACAGTGTACAAATTTATTACTAATTGGATCTATTTCTAATATATGTATATAATTATATAATTGAAGTGAAATGGGGTAAGAAATGAAAAATAAGAATATCATTAGTATTCAATTGTTATGAATAGAAATATATCTAGTTTTCTAATACTATAAAATAGAATATTTCAAGAGAAAATGAAACTTTTGATAGTTTTCTCAATTTTCAAAGTGAGAAATTGAAAAATAAATATTAATTCTCAGAATTAAATAATGAGAAGTCAAAATACTTTCTTTGAATCCTTATAACTATCCATACAAGAAAATATCAAAACAATATTTGTTTGATTGATTATATGAAATTTAAGTACATATTTTTTTGTTTATGTAAAATAAGCTATTATATGTATTTCGAAACAGTTCTAGTTTTATTTACAAAATATATGTTTACAGTGTATACTTAATAAACAAACATAAGTTATTCGAATTTCAATCATAATAATAATAATAATACATATTATTTTCATGATTGAGTTCTTCTTCGTCTTTTAAATGTTATTATTAAACAAATAATAATGCACGACGTTTACGTATCATATTGAGATAATCGTATTTTATTTCAATAGAATAATGATCAACATGCTTATCAATTATGAATATTTGACAATAATCATTTTCAATTGTTTTCCAGAATTCTATAAATTAAATATAAAAAGAAACACAAATATTATTTTAATAGATAAATTTTGATAAAATAATGAGTTTTGAACTTTTTTAAATATTAAAAATTGATGAGATGTATGTAGAGAAAGATGATTAGCAATGGGACAACTGTTCAATTCTATCAATTAATTATGGAAAGCACAACATCAATATATATAGAACGTTTCGTGTAAGATAAAAAAAATTTTTTGTAATCTACGACATCCCAATATTATTTGTTATGGATGTGCTGATAAAGCTCAATTTATCTGGTATTATTATAGAAATAATTGCACAGGTCATGTATATTTTGATTGTGCATGATACATTAAATTAAAGGTGTATATTCATGCACCAAAGTTTAAGAAAACAATATTCATTCGACTGAAATCAAAAATATGGATAGTACAATAACATTCCACGATCCATCTCAACCAAAGATGTATGAAACTAAGTTTTTTTAGTTTTACAAAATAATTTCATTAAAATCGTAATGTACTTTACTATAGGTTTGAATTTTGATCCCAATAGATTTTTTTTGACAGAGTGACGAATATCATATACTTTTGAAATCTAGTTCTTGTTTCAATAGGTCTTTCTTCTTTGGTTTCATAAGTCTCTAATTGCGATATATTATCAATGAAATGTTGTTTATTATTAGAAAAAATGATGAAATACCGTTCAAATTTAATAATGACTTAGAAATTGGAAACTGATCTAGTGAAATAAGAGATACGTGTAAAAAATGAACTTATGGTTCAATAATTAATTTCATCTAGTCATTTGAGAACAGGAAATTTGTATTATGACAGAAAACGAGTCCTATTCAATTTTTTTAATATAAATGCACATTTATTAAAAACAAATTATTTTCTTATATTTCTTCCATTTGTCCTTTATGTTAAGTTCATTAACTATCAATGTATCTTAATAAATGCGTTACAGCATTCTATAGGAATCTCAAATTAAAAATTTTAAATTTGAACGCCTTTAATTCATTTTTAGTGGATAAAATTCAATAAATATAATAATATTTTATTTCTAATCTATTTAATATATATTTACCATCAAATTCTTCATTTGTTAATTGTTCATTATGAAATTTAACTCGATTTACTAACCATGGGATATATCTTATACTTTCTGGACATATACGAATACTATCTTTCGTAACTTTTTCTTCATTTCCCCAATCAACGTAAAATACTTGATATTGATCATCTAAATAAATTAAATTAATAAATAATTCGAAAAAAAAAACATTAAAAACAAAACAAACTTTCAATGGATTTAATCCAAGCTCTTGTATATTTTCCATCATATTTTACACAAATCATCATAAATGGTCGAATTAAAATAGGTATTTGATCATCATCAGTTATTTGATTAAGTATTTGTTCAATTGTTTCATTATAATTATAATTATCAATTAATATATAAAATGAATGATCTTTACCATTAAATGAACTTAATAAAGCATGATATTGTTCACCAATAATTAATGGTATTTCATGTGTAAATTGTTCAATTAAATGTTGTTCTTCATTGAAATTTTTCTATTAAATAAAAAAAAGAACCTATTTTAATCGTACATCGAAAATTCTAAAATATTTGGAATAAGTTTTAAAAAAATAAAACAGTTAGCTATAGTAACATCATCTAGATGGTCATTTTTAATTATTTAGAAAGAACCAATAGAGATTTCTTTCTGTAGATTTTTCAGCAATGGCAGAGTTTATGATTTATCTACACTGAATTATATACAGCATAAAATTTGTTGTAAATATTTAGTAGTATTTTATAATTATCTTACATTTAAAGGTAAACATTTATAAATTTCATCATTTAAATTAATTGATTTTCTGTAAAGAACAATATGAGCTAATTCATTCATTTTAGCTATTTTTGTTACAATTATATTAAGATCAAATTCTCCACGATCTGATCCTTAAATATAAAATAATGAATAAATTATTTCGATATGTATATCTATTATACCAATAAGTATTTCATTACAATAGTTGAATATTTTATTATCAAATTTAATATCATCTATACCATCAAGACGACATGGTAAACAACAAGCTGATTCTTGATAGAATCTAAAATATAAATAATAAAAATTCTTATTTTTTTTGTTTAAAATTTTATTTTATTATTTACTCTTTTGGTAATCGTCGAATATCTATATAAAATAAATATTATTTGTTTGTGTTTTTAAAATAAGAAAAAAAAAGAAATTTTACCTTTTGTTTGTACATTAACCAGATTTCCCCAATCGATATAGCGAACTTTAACAATTTTTTTATCTGTAGATACAAATTGACAACGACCACGAAGCCATTCATTACTATTTTTTACAGCACATAAACGATTTTCTATTGGTCTATATAAATAATATAAAAAATAAAATAAAAGATCAATATAAAAATATTTAAATACATAAATAATTCTTGATTTTCTATAGTATCAATACATTTCATTTTTTCAAGTAATTTTATTGCTCGTTCATGATCATATTCGGACATAATATAAACAAGATTTATTGATTCTATATAAGATACACATATTTTTGATACATGTTCATCAGGTAATAGTGCTCGATGTTCACTAATATCCATATAATATGCATTTTTTATCAATGGTTTAGGTTTGTTAACTAGAATGTCAGTAACTTTTTCTTCCATAATATCTGTTGAACGTTCATTAGATGATATCTTATCTATTGTTGCTAGAACGATAGAATTTTATAAAATATGAAATATGAATTATATTTATAAAACAAAAAAAATAAGATAATTATGAAAATGACGCACACTTTTATTAGAATCAACCATATAATTTCGTATAAATTGTTCATCATTAATTTCACCAACTCCAGCAATTGGTTGCCAATGTCGTTGTATATTTGTATTGAAATTGAGTTCTAACAAATTTTTATTTATATTAAAATTAAAACTATTATTTATTGCTTGAGAATAAAGATGATCATAATAATGTTTTCGATTAATTGGTGTCATGAAATCTTAAATAAAGATTTTTTACTATATCGAACGTTATTTATTTAATCTATAAAATAAACTGATTTAAATATAGAAAGAAAGAGAATAACGAAAAAGAACTGGACATTTGCTTTTATACTGAACATATTTAATAAAATGAGAAGAATATTGTGACTAATAAGGAATTGTTTTTTTCCGTTCATTATTTCAAATGTAAATCCAAAATGAATCATTCTATAATAAGTACAATCTATGTCTTTTCTATCGATATAAATTAGACAATACGTACAAAGAAAATTTTGTGGCCTATGTCTATTAAAATTTTAATAGTAATAATTGTTAGTATTGTTGAATGCATTTAAATCTCGAAAAATTTCATTCTGTTTTACAAAGTTTTTGAAGCTGGACTGAACGAGATTCAAGGCTGTGAGTCCACCAATTTCGTATGCATAAGAAAAATAGATTCTACTCTCTTTTATTTGTAAAAAAGAAGAAAAAAATGACTCGAGACAAAAACCATGCACCACTCAATATAACAGAATGAATAATAATCCCTTCAAAAACGAACATACAGATATAAAGGCAAGAGCGATCGAAAAAGAAAGAATGTTGTACAAATAATGTTTACAGTTTGTATTTCGAAAGTAAAAGCCGATTATAACTCTATTATTTCAAAATCATCGTCACAATTATCTAGGAAAAATATAGAGTATTTTATTGAAAGCACTAAGAGTACCATTCAAAATCCAGATCCGGATTCGAGTTCGATAAGATTTTTATTAATCAGATCTTGGATTCAAAAATCTTGGACTTGATGAATTCTACTTGCAGTACTCTAGTAATCATATACTTACTAATAAGTATCTTATTTTCAAATTATTTGAGATATATAATAACAGTTATAAAACTGCTATCATTTTATTTATATGACATCCGTTTTTCTATAAAAATTTTCAAAATACATTCTATCGATCATTAGATACATTATCTATACAAGATAAAGTATAATATATTTAGCTATAAATTTTACACTGATAAAAAACGAGTATTTCATTACATTGCATTATATATTGAACGAATAACATAATATTATATTGAATTGAACTTAAACTTATAATTGAAATGTATGTATAATATGTAGATATTTTTTTAATTAATTATTAAATATATATAAATCTAATTATTCAAAACAAAATAATCAATTTTAACTAAAAAATTCTTCTTTTTTTCTCTTAATATCATATCATGCGTGTGTATGTTTTTTTTTCTTTCATAATCAACAAAATAAATAAATAAAGAGCATAGTTTAAATAACTGATAACAAAATTGTAACAAGCAAAACCAAAAGAAAAAAAAACGGATTTTTTAAAAACCACACGGGAGAAAAAAAAACAAGTAAATAAAGATATAAGCAAGAACAAAAGGAAAAAAAAGGAAATGTTTATTTCACTGTTGTTCTTACGATAACTTCATCTAACATATCATCTAAACATAAACGAACATCACTTTCAATAAAATCAGTTATAAATGGACATGAACACCCATTCATTGGTTCAACACGTGATGATTCAAGAAACAAATCAGGATCTTGACATGCTTCTTGTAAATCTTGAACATCATGTGTTACTTCCCTAAATAATTTACGAAAAAAAAAAATTTAATTTATTAATTATTATTTATATAAATAATTAAATCTTACCATTGACTTTCACATGATAAACATTCAAATCCTACTTTATATTTCCATCGTTTCGAACGTCGAGCATGATTTTCAATAAGATTATGATGTAAATCTTTCATTTGACTTTCCAAAAGTCCCAAACAATCACGAATAGGACCAAGTGAACTAATATAAAATTAAAAAAAAATGATTACATTGAATTTTATTCTTCATATTTCTGTTATCTTTCTATAAAAGAAATCAAATATCGAGAATTTTCGTTATAATTCTTTAAAATTTTCTCAATTGTTTCTAATCAAAGAGTATCATTCAAAGTGTCTTAGATACTATAAGAAAACGAACAAATAAAATTTGATAATTCTATTTACCTCGTTACTCTTTGTTCAGCTTCAGTATCCGAAATTAATTGATGTAATTGATCGATATCAATCATTGAATCCTATTAATAAGAAAAACATTATTAATATTTTTAAAAGACAAAACTAAAAGAATTTATTATTTATTACTATTTCTGTTAATAATTGTTGATTATCAATCAATGGTTTAACAATTTTACAAAATTTTCCAAGTCGTATTTCCAATTCTTTTCGTTTTTCTTGATGACGTTGATCCAATTGTTCATAACGTTGAACATTATCAAGTGAAAACTAAAATATAACAATAAATTAAAAATAATTAAAAAATATATTTATCGTAAATAATTAATTTAAAAAAAATAAATGCAAACATGCAAATATGCATTAGACAAATAAAAATCTTTTATTACATCTTAGATTTCTTTTCTTTTTTTTTTCTGTTTACTAAAATCAATTATGATAAAAAGAGCACACAAGAAAGAAACACATATATCACCGAATGAAATGAAAAATAAAAAAAAAATGGATGACGTATACATGAAGAAATAGAATGCATGTATCTATTGTTCAATCAATGGATAAAAACAACAAGCAATATGTGCGTATGTGTATGTATGTGTTATCCCATGTAAAGCATGGAAACAATTGCGTGTTAGTAGAATGAAGAAGAAGAAGCATGATCATTGAAACTGTCGACCGAGCCTACCTGATTGGCTTTGATAGATTCTTGCATTTCAAGTTGATGAGCTTGAATTGTATAATCTAATTTTTCTTTTAATGCATTTAATTCACGTTCTTTTAATTCGAGTAATTCGCGAAGATTCTATTTAAAAAAGAAAATATATGAATAAGATTTTTTTGTAATGATAAAAAAAAGTAAATTTATTAAATATATACATTAGTTGAATTATTGTTTGGATGAATTCGTTCAAGTCTTGAATCAGCTAATTCACGTTCAAGTTGTTGAATTTGTACTTGATCACATTGAAGATCTGCTTTAAGACGATCAACTTCCAAACGATACTGATTTTCACTTGTACGTAATCTTAATATAAAATTTTGTTTTTACATTAAGATAATGCAATTAGTATAGTTGTTCATGTAAAAGATATAACTGTAATTCATATTTCTCAATTTACGCAAAAATAAAGAATAAACTATTTTTTATTTCATCAATGGATAGTCTAAACATTTCTCTCTGTTGTTATAAGATAATCGAAATATTTCTCTACACTTTTTATCGAACGAAATTATGAAAGTGGTACTATTATATCAATGATATGCTACGGTTCTTATAAAACGTCAATCATTTTACTTTATCGCATAGATACATCCTGTTTTGGTGAAAAGTAAACATCCGCTCATTTGCGAAAGAACAAAAGGTTTATTCCGTTTTATATAAAGAATAAAGTAGAAAATCAAAGCTGATCGTCAGTAACCAAAAACAAGTCTCTATCCTTTGTTTTTTATCATACAGCTCGAAAAACGATTGAAGTTGTTCAACTACTTCTACGCGTATATAGGACCATCCTATAAATTTTAAAAGTGTTAAGAAACTTTAAGAACTAATAGTATCGTTCATTATATCACTTATCTCATAGAAGAATTGGATTAATATAAAAACTAATGCTTGTTTAAAATAATTTCTGCCATTGTACATTTAATAGAATTGTAACCGGTTGGTTCTTGTCAGTTGATTTCTAGTTGGCTAAAGTTTCTTTAAAAACTATTCAATTGTCTTTTTTTTACTCATATTTTACTAAAAAATCTAATGCTTTCCACAAAATGACGGTCCAAATTCATGTCTAGTCTCTAATAAAATATCATTGAAATACGTTTAGAAGTTTATCTTATGCAAAATAATTTTCATTTTATAACACTACATCTTGAAATCATGAACTAATTTGTTCGTACTATCAATAATATTGAAGGAGATTTTTTATATTACCTATCTATTTCAGTTTTGAGTGTAGATAATTCTTGTGTTTTATTATTCATTTCATGTTTAATATGTTTAAATTGTATAGTATATGTTTCAAGTTGTTTTTTTAATCGTTGATTTTGTACACGAATACTTTTAAGCTAAATAAATAAAGAAAAACACAATTATATACATATAAATTCTATCTTATTATAATTAAAAAAAATTTTTCTTTTTACTTGTCGTTCAGTATCATATAGTCTTTGTTTAAGATATGGTTCATCATTATCTGTAATAAATAATGATTGTTCATTTTCATTTGGTACTCGTTGTGCTACTTCATATGTTAACCATTTTAATGTTAAATAACAAATATCTGTATCAGATGATGATGATGAAACATTTTCTGAATCGTCCATTGTTGGTATTGATGAATAGGATAAAAATAAAAGATGTTGATTATCTTGTTTAAGTCGTTCATTTTCATGCATATAATCATTTATAATACGTTCAAATTTAACTATAATATCTGTAAGTTTTTTATTTTCAATTTGAATTTGTTTAACATATTGTTTTAATTGTTCACTTTCTTTTGACCAAGCTAAAATTTCTTGTTCAAATATACGACGTGATATACGTTGTTCAGAAGTTGTTGATCTAGATTTTATTTAAATAGAATAAAAAAAAATAAATCTTGTTTTTTTTTTTGTTAAAAATTTTATTTACGATTCATTATTATTATCAGTTTGAATTTCAATATGATGTTTTAATGGTTGATGAGCTAATTGATTTATTTGTTCCATTAATGAAATACGTTCACGAAGTAA
>JAJEKB010025230.1:0-70044 GCA_022393335.1 Macrotrachela quadricornifera | reverse complement strand
AAAAAAAAAGAACGCAAACGATGTGTATAGGTATGAAGGCAAGGACAATTGGAGTGTCTCTACAACCAACCACAGGACGAAATAGCAAAACAGTCTAGAAAAATAATATATAGCAAATTAATATTGAAGAGAACTGTGACAGAAAAAATATGATAAACGGCTCAATCAAGCATAACTTACAGTCTCTATCACTTTCTTTGCTTTCGATTGATATTCGGCGACGCGCGTTTTCGTTCGTTCCTATAATAACCATCTGTACACGCGTCACATAAGAAACATTTTAGATTGGTTATTAACAACCATTTACATAGAACATAAGCCTCAATTCAATATATAAAATAAAAATTTTAAATAATTCTTTATTTTTTCTCTGAAATTAATCCTAAAAAAATATTTTTTTTAATTCTTTTTTCATGCCATCATTAGAAATTATGACATCATACTTGATATTTTTTTTACTCATTACATTTGATGTATTTTTTTCCTATTGCATCAGATGTGTTTTCTTTCATCATTAATTGCTAAAATACTCCATTAAATATATATATTACATTTATTCATTGATTTTTTTTTCTAGCATTATCAAAAGAAATGGCAACAAATTCGAATTCTACAACGAATTTAGCATCAGAAATTTCAACAAATTTAACAATAACAGATAACGATCTTCTTGATTTGATCAAAATACAAGGTGATCTTGTACGGAAACTCAAAACAGAAAAAGCATCGCCTGAACAAGTTTGTTATTTAATTATTATTTAAATCTATATATATATATATATATTTAATATTATTTGATAAGATCAAAGAAGCTGTAGACAAATTACTTAAGTTAAAAGCAGAACATGCTGAGCATCAAGGAGTTAATGGTGAAGAAGCAACTGCAGGTGGCGAAAAACTTCTTAAAACACCACGAGTATGTTTTTTTGATTCTATTTTATAAATAAGAAAAAATTTTATTTAGGGTACACGTGATTATCATCCAGATCAGATGAAAATTCGTGAAGAAGTTTTTCGAATTATTACAAATTGTTTTAAACAACATGGAGCTGAAACAATTGATACACCAGTTATCGAACTTACTGTATATCATAAATTTTTTCTTTACATTTAAAATTAAAAAAAAAAAAAATTTTTTTTAGACACTTTTAACTGAAAAATATGGTGAAGATTCTAAACTTATTTATGAATTAAAAGATCAAGGTGGAGCAGAACCATTAGCTTTACGTTATGATTTAACTGTACCATTTGCACGTTATGTTGCACAAAATAAAATTGCAACTATGAAACGATATCATATAGGAAAAGTTTATCGACGTGATAATCCAAAAATGACACGTGGACGTTATCGAGAATTTTATCAATGTGATTTTGATATTGCCGGTGATTTTGATGCAATGGTACCTGATGCCGAATGTTTGAAAATTATTGTTGAAATTCTTGATAAACTTGATTTAGGACAATATAAAATTTATGTAATTATTATTGAATAAAATATTTTTTATTATAAAGATGTAATGTTTTTGTTTTTTTCTATAGGTAAATCATCGAAAATTATTGGATGCTGTTTTCGCTGTATGCGGTGTTCCAGATTTACTTTTCCGTCCAATAAGTTCAGCTGTTGATAAACTTGATAAAGTATAAATTATATATATTCATTTAAATTAAAATAATATTTTTTTATTTTCATTTTAGACACCATGGAATGTTGTTCGAAATGAAATGATTAATGAAAAAGGTTTATCACCAGATATTGCTGATAAAATTTGGGGTTATGTTCAAATGCATGGTATAATATATATATATATATACATATAGAATTATTTCAATTAATCTTTTTATTTTTATAGGAAATGCTGATCTGATTAAAAAACTTCGAACTGATGCTCAGTTAATGTCTCAAAAATCGGCTGTTAAAGCATTAGATGATCTTGAAATACTCTTTCGTTATTTAGAATTATATGGAGTTATGGATAAAGTAAAAAAAAAACTAATTAGAAAATTTCTATTTTTAAATGAGAATTTTTTAGATGATATTTGATTTAAAATTAGCTCGTGGTTTAGATTATTATACTGGTGTTATATTTGAAGCTGTTCTTACTAAATATCAATATGATCCAAATTTAGGTGATGAACAAGTTGCTGTTGGAAGTGTTGCTGGTGGTGGAAGATATGATGAACTTGTTCAAAAAAATAGATCCAAGACAACGACGTGTACCTTGTATTGGTGCAAGTATTGGTGTTGAAAGAATATTTGCAATTAAAGAACATCAAATGGCAGAATTAAATATTCAAACAAAAACTATTGAAACTGAAGTTTATGTTGCATCAGCTCAAAAAAATTTAATTGAAGAACGTATGAAATTATGTGCTTATTTATGGGAAAATGGTTTTAAGGTTATTTTATTTTTGTTTTCAATTAAAAAAAACAAACAAATAAATTTATTTTTATTTTCTAGGCAGAAATGGCATTTAAACGTAATCCAAAAATGCTTGATCAATTACAATATTGTGAAAAAAATCAAGTTGAATTATGTGTAATTATTGGCGGATCAGAAATAGAAGCTGGAATAGTCAAAATTCGTGATGTTGCTACGAGAGAAGAAGTAAGAATTGGTTTTTTTATTATTTTTTATATAAAATTCTTATCATTTTTATCATTTAGTTTGAAATTCCACGAAATCAATTAGCTGATCAATTACGTGTTCATCTTGAAAAAGTTCGACAACGTATAAAAGAATCATCTACAACAATAAAAACCAAATAAAAATATTTTTCATTATATTTTTTGTTGTAACTTGTACTTTGAAAAACAGTTTCTTGTTTTTAGTCATAAAATTTAAAAGAACATTTTTATTTTATCTCGATATTGGTCTGACATAATAGACAATAAAAAACAAACAAACATCTTAAAATATATCAAAAATAAAATAAAAAATTTTTTTAAATCAAAAAATTAAACTGAGAATTTGTTTTTATTTGAATAGGTAATTAGTGTTAAAAATAAAATTCTTGTACAACTATATGCTTATTGTAACAAAAAAAAGTCAGCTAAATCTATTTTGCTTTTGTGCAGCTTTGAATTTATTTATGTATATGTACACATTGTTAAGTATCAATATTTTTTATGCGTTTACTTCTCAATATATATTTTAATGTAATGATTAACTTGATTGTTCCGTTTAACTTTTGTAAACAATGAAAACTCAAAATATGGAATTATATAGGAAAGATAAATCTAGACTGAATGGATATATGAATATAATCGCAAAGAACTATAGAAATCTATTAAACAAAATAGTCGACAATATTGATAATATAACATGCTAATAAAAAAATTAATTTCAATAATTGTTATTATACATTTAGTTTTTGTAAATATAAATAGCATTAATAGAACCAAATAACTATATGAATCTTATACAATTCTATGAATAATATTTATATTTAGAAAAACATCAATCATCTTATTTACAAATATGCGAATTTGGTTAATTATAGTTATGTGTTTAAATTGACTAATCAATGCTTAACTATTAATTATTCATATATCTATTTGTACAATATTGATCAATTAAGACACACTAAATAATTTCAGATTCTAATAAAGCTCTATCTCAATAATTAGATATTTTTCAGTCTTTCCTATATATACATTCGAATAATGTAACAGAAGAAAAACATAGATAAATTTCCACTTCTGGATCCTATCGTCATAGTCTAGGGAAAATAATATGATTTCAGTTAAGCAAAATTATATTTATAGACACACTCTGTGTCTCTTAGTAATTATTAGATCGTTTAGTCATTCTACAAGGTCATATCTATCATATTTTACGAATAGACTTAAATGAGTTTTCATTTCTAGAATTTAACTTTACAATTAAAAAAATTAATTTAGACGAGAAAACAATCAATCATCACAATAATTAGACTATTTATTTTCTCGATGTAGTTAAATAATTAATGCATTTTCATAGTGCATAGTTGGTTTTCTACAAAACGAAGTTTCTATGACGACTAGCAGTCAATAAAAACAACAAGAATACTTTGATAAAATATTATAATATTCTTAGAAAGACTAACATGAAGAATATAATTAAATTCTACAATAGAATTGATCTATATTAGCTGTATATGAATACTTCAAAGATTGAAAAGATAAATTTATCATAATAGAAGAAGAATAGTATTAATCTTTAATTGGATTATAAATGTATTTAAAGAAATATCAAAGAAAGAATTATATGTAATTAAAATCAAGATGAAAAACTGTAGAAATAAATTATTATAGTTGCAATTAAATCAAATTTATATCATAAAAGTTTATTTTAGACTTTAATAGTAATTTAAACACAAGAGTCATCGTCATTTTTTTAATTCTCTTCAAAATTTACTTCAAGTGCCGAAGAGAATAATTATCTTAATTGATTTTCACAGTTTATTATACTGCTTCCGTCCTCTGCTGAGTAATGATCCTCATATATAATTAATAATTTCTCTGTTTTTATTCAATATTTTAACAAACCATAATATATTTCCGTTCTAAGTTTCTTACTCCCACTCGAAACCATAATTTATTAGTTATTCAAATATAAATTATGCCATAAGAAAATAAAACCCAAGAAAAAAAAGAAGGTAACTAGGAAGAAAAAAAGCCCAAGTTCATGAATCATTTTAAAACATCTGGATGTATGACTCACGAATTGCACAAAAGGAAAAAAAATCAGTAATACATCCACTCATAAATATTTTTTTACACCTGATATGAATCATTAACTATATTTGATCAACGTTTGTACATAATCATTCACAGACGCTATTTCTCAATAATAATAATATGTCACAATCTACATCAAATTTGTCTACTAGTGAAGTATCACAAATATTACCATTTCTTTATGTTGGCTGTCAAGAAGATGCACTTTCAACAAAGACAATGCATGTAAATTTATCTATGTCAAATTTTTATTTGTTTTTAATTTATGTTTAATACTTAGGACAATCATATAACACATGTGATTAATGTGAGTGCAACAGGAGAAAAAACGCCATTTCTTAATGAGTATGATGACGATCATTTTTTACGAATACCTATTAATGATTGTCTTAATGCACAATTATTACCTTATTTGGATAAAGCTTATACATTTATTGGTAAATATAGATTTTATTTTAATAAAATAAACATTCTATTAGATTTGTTTTTTATTATAGAAAAAGCCCGACTTAATAATGGACGTGTCCTGATTCATTGTTTAGGTTTATATTTCTTATCATTTATTTATTTTTATATAGTCTATTTTTATTTTAGCTGGTATTAGTCGTTCTCCAAGTCTTGCAATTGCATATATTATGCGTTATTTACATTTATCAGCTGATGATGCTTATCAATATGTAAAACAACGTCGATTACAAATATCACCCAATTTTAATTTCTTAGGTCAATTATCTGATTATGAATGTAATTTACTAATATTACCTGAATCAATGAGAAATACTAATCCAATAGTTAAATGTGATACAATTGAAACACCTTTAAATGATCGTCGTCATTTTGTACAACTAGAAGGTTGTAGTAATAATACAGATAATTCTATAAAATCTCGAACAATTACTTTATCACGTCCAACATCTTTTAATTTAAATAATACATTAAGACCGAAAACATTATCATTATCATCTACTATTGGAGATTCATCTGTTAAATCATGTAAACAACAAAATTTATTATCAACATTACCATTAATTAATAGTAGTTGTGATGATTTAACAAATAATAAACGAATTGAAACAAAATCAAAAAATACAAATACAAGTTCATATAATGAACAAACTACTTTAATAAATACATATTTTCAAGAGTCAACAATATTATCAAAATCATAATAAAGAATGAAAATTTATACAATCAAAATGAATTCAAGTTTTGAATTACTTGTTTCATAGATAGAATTTTTATTTATCCTATTTTTAAAGGTTAGTTATGGGTTTTGCTTATTTTCCGGTGTATTTAAATAGAAAAATCAAATGAAGTTTTTTTTCATTGTAACTATAATGTAATATTCATACCATATGATTGGTTTTAATTTTTTTTTTATTCTGTGATGTTGTGCTATTTATGTGTATTGTAATATTGTTATCATTTACACAACGAAAAAAATTTCTGTTAAATAAAATTTTTAGACATTGTGTCAAAAACTCCTATTAATCAAACTTCAATGCAGAGGTATTTATAGTGATACGAAAGATCTTACAATAATACCGTTGCAGTAACGGTATATCATTTTTCGAAAACATTAAAAAAAAAACATATATAAATTTGCAACGGATTTCGGTAGTTACTAATTTATTACTCTACAGATGCATGGATTAGCAACGATAATTCGTACTTAAAATATAATCATAACCGTGAAATTTTATCGAACTTTTTCAATATCATTACAACAACGTCAGATTATCGGATATCATAGACATCTCATCTTCAATGTAAATATACATTGGAGGCTTTTGTTGTGCTCATTATCATATCTTCCGGCTTTTGTTTCTTCTTTATAAAAAAATTATTTTACAAATTCTATAGGAAGCTCATCAACTTGTGAGACTATCTAAGATTTTCTGCTTTCGCTTATGAACTTCTTTTTTTAATTGCATTTGATAGATAAAATGAGCGCGTCTTTCACACGAGTAATATATCTTCTATGGTGACTAACATGAATTCTACGCTAAAAGCCAAACCCAACGAGACTCATGATAGTTATCTACTTTCCTTTGAACCTGAAAAGGCTGTAGCATTAACTATGAATTTTCCACAACATCATTCATCCGTATCAAAAATGGTATTAACTGAAAATAATCAAATTGAACATCAACATTCACATTGTAATCATAATACAATTGATTCACCTAATTGTCTCGATTGTATATCAACTATGTTTGGACCAAATTATGCACCATTTGCTGCATTTAGTATATGAATTAATTTCTTTTATATAATAAAAAATATTTTTGTATAATTTAGTGAATGAATTTTCGCAATATGCACAAACACAAAAAATAATTACAATAAAACAAAATGATTTAATTGAAAATTTTCTTTCTTACTATCAACAACAACATCCAAAAAAAACCTACATTAAATCAACAAGAACTTCAACATGTTTTTACTTATGGTACATGGTCAAATGGAAAAGTAATATATATATATAATTTGATATGTGAACTTCTCATTTAAAAAGAAATTTGTTAGTAAAGATATACCAAAAAAAAACATTTTTGGAAGGAACTTTCCAAACGTTTTATATATATAAAACTATTTGTTAAAATTTTAGCAACTTTTTTCATCGAATCCTCAACAAGTAAGATTTGATAAGAATTTTAAAAATATTATACGATTTTTTTTTCTATATAGTTTATGTCAAATCGATGGTGTTTAGTATCGATTTTTATTTGTATAATATTTTTTCTTCTAGTGCGTAAGTAATAATATCTATCTGAGTTATATTACTATTCGTAATTTAGTTAATTGGTATTAGTCTTATAACTATAAGTATTTATTTGACAACTATACGTGATAATACAGATCCTGTTCTTGCATTTATTCGTGGTTATAGTCGATTTTATGGTGATAAATTTCAATATTTAAATGTATTATCTTTATTTGATTAGTCAATATTTTTATTTATTTATTTTTTAAATCATAAAAAAAAAAGATAATTCTGGCTTTAATTGGTATTGGTACTTTATATATTTCTACAGCAATTGCTTATTTTTCTGGTTTAATCGGACATTCAATAATTATAACTATAATTGTAAAATATGTATTTTTATTTTAATATAAATTCTTTTTCTTTTTCTAGGCATTATTATTTAATATATTAGGATTATTAAGTGTCGTAATATTTATTTGTATAATTTTATTTCTCGGTGATAGAGTTTGTTATTGATTTGAAAATTTTTTAATATAAATTATTATCCTTTCTTATGTATTGTAATAGATGAAAGTGAATTTACCGATTGTACTTGAATTAAATATGGTACATTTTGAAAGTGATAGTTCAACTAATTCACTATCATATTCATGGACATTAATGCATAGAAAAGTTAAATTGATTTTATTTTACTTTTAAAATTGAGTTTTATTTTTTATTTTTATTTGTATAGTATCATTGTTGTATGGATGGAATTTTGATAACTAATAAAACAGTACCAGAAAAAAGTGCACTTTTTATGTCACTTCATCCAGGATGGTTAGTACCAGAATCATGTTGTATTTCAAGTATAAAGAAATAAGATATTTTTTTTTTATATAAATTTCATATACTATTCTAGATGATATCCTATGTGTTCAGGTACCAACAGTGAATAATTCATTTATTAATGTAAGTGATATCCCTTTTTGTTTTTCATAAATATTTTATTCTTATTAAAGAGTTCTTGTATTGAATTTGCTTCAAAACATTTTAATGAACTTCTTTCAAATTTTAATTTTATTCTTCTACCAATAATATTTTTAAGTGTATGTTTTTATATTTATTTTCTTTTACAAAATATACACACTTATAAAAACTCCAAAAAATATTTTATTATTCTATTTTAGATGATTAGTAATATATATGGTATAGTTTATTTAATGAATCTAAAAATTTCTATTCATAAAATGAATGTCAATAATAATGAATTAAGTAAAAGTTTATTTGCTCTTAAATCAAGATATATAACTACTAATAATTATAATGATATAATAAAAAATCCAATAGAAAAATTTCAAGAAATGAAAACTAATAATCAACATTTACATATACCAGGTTATTTTCCAATAACACCAAGTATTTTACAAGTACGAAAACCAGAACAAAATTCATATCTTCATTATGGATTATAATTTTAAAAAAAAATATTAAAATCAAATAATTCTTTTTTTACAGAATCAATTATCTTTGACATTTCGCTTTATTTTAAATAATATACTGAAGCAATATAATCGACTTCTAGATTTTTAATATTTTCTATACGTGATTGAACAATTTGCTTTAGGTTAAATAGTGTAAGTATTTAATATTAATTGCTAAAAATGAATCTAATGTATTATAAATTGCATATAAATAACAAAAAAAAAAAGTTGTCAATTGATTCCTTATGGAATTAAACTATGAAAGGCAATGTTATAAATAAAAAAAAAGTCCTAATAACCTTCATATGAGTTTGTGAGACATGACATGCTGTCAATATACATGCTTTAATGAAAAGAAAATGTTAATTATTATATCATAAGGAACATGACGGGTAGCAAATGAATAATATCTTAATCCTCCTTTCTCGCCATGTTTGTTTTAATATAAAAATAGATTTTATAATTTACGAAAAAAATTTTATTCTAATTAACAATTATAAAAATTTGCTAAATATTAATTCCGATTGGACTTATTGTGTAGTAATATATGTATTCCATTTAAAACATAATACTCATTCTCAGTTTTTGTTTTGACATATTTGAAAAAAAAAGAACTTAATCAGCTTAGACTTTATTTTCTTTTGTTTATGTTCATAATAATAAAAAAAAAACTACACTAGAGAATAAATTATTTTTTCGAAACAAGTTTTAGTGCTAATTGACATGCATCAGTATATTGTTGTATATAATTATTAATTGATTTTCGTTTATATTGCATAATATATCTTGGATGTGAAATTTTAATAATATTTTTAAAAAATTGATATTTTTCGTTTAATTTATTTAATATTGAATAATTTATTCCTTCACCAAGACATATAGCAACTTGTTTTGAACAACCAAGATTTATTTGTTTTTCAATATTATCTGGTATAAAATGTTCAAGTAAATTATTCATTAATATTTTATTATCATAATAATTCATATTTCGTCCATTATATTCAAGACCAAGTGGACAAACAGCACCAATAAAAAATTTTTGATAAAAATCATCTATAGAATATTGATTAAGAAAATAATCATAAATAAATTGTGATGATAATTCAGGTTTTAATGGAAAATTTGAATCAATATTACAACATGTTTTTAATCGTATTGGATCAGTTAATGGTACACCTAAAGTAAAACAAAAATGATTAATCTATTTTAGATACTTAATGATCTACGAAAATTTTATAATGGAAAAAATAACGTTCTGAAAGATTGTACTCAATAGTTTTATTAAAAATTAATGAAGCTATTTCTGTCTTTCGACTCTATGGAATATTTTAGTAAAATTATCTACAAATAGATAAATATGATATTCTATATATAATTATTCAGATTCAAATAACAAACCCATAAGTTTCTCGAGTATGATGTAGACATAGTTATATAGATTAGATTATAAATTGAAAGATTTTCTTTTAAATACCTGTAGTACCACTACCAAATCGACCAGGATTAATACCAAGTACTAAAATACGTTCATTTGTATCTGAATAATATTTTGAATAAAAAGATTCTACACATCGAATTGTTTCCGGATTTTTAAGTGGATACAACCATTGAATATTTTTTTCTGGTAATTTTATATCAATAGGAGGTTCTAATTGATTTAAATACTCTAAAATACGTTTATTTATTGTATCAGTATTTAATTGAAAATATTTCGATTTTATTTCCATTATATCGTTTTTCTGTGAAAATTAACTGTAAATTAATACTATATATATAGATTATTTAGATGTCGCACATATACCAAATATAAGTAAATTGGTTAATTTAAAAATCTTTTGAGTCTTTTTAAAGATATTTTAAGTATTAAAATAGATTATCAAGAGAAATAAATCGATATTTAATCAATATCTTTTATAATAATTCTATTGGTAAGTTAGTGAAACAAAGAAAGGAAAAACGGAAGAGAAATATAACTGAATAGTAATATTTTTCTTTTTTTTCCTGTAGTCTGCAGTCAATTGTTTGATGAGTCATTGATCATTGTCAAAGAAAAAGTTGTCATTATAGAAAAATTTGATTATTAATTTCTTCTAGATATATATCAAATGGCATTAACACCAATTATTAAAGTACTTGATTTGTATGTATTTAATTTCTTAATTCAATTAAAGACAAAAATAAACATAAGCAAACATAATAAATTCTTTTTCTTTCTCTATAAATAGATATCGTCATGACTTATTAGATAACGGTTTTGGTGTGCAATGGATTGATGATAACGATGAAAATAATTCAAAACATTCAATTATATCTGTGCAATCTGTATATAATAATCATAATACACGTATTCCTGCACATATATCAAGATCACTTTCAAAAGTAAATTAGAAATGTTTGTTTTATTAATTAAATTAATCTTTTTTTTTTTTTTATTTTTAATATTAAAGATGGTACCCGGTGATGTTGTTGTAGAATTAAATGGTGTAAGCACTGCAGGACAAACAGTTGCTGAATGTAAATTTTATCATTAATAAATTTTTATTTAAATTTTTGTTTTATTGAATTTTAGTTGAAAAAAATTTAAAATTGTCTGGTAATCGAATTCGTATACGATTAAAATCAGGTAGAAATTTATTATATTATTAATAAAAAATGCTATAATTTTCCCTTTATATTATTTTTTGTTTAGTTACATTAGGTAAGTATCATCATCTTATGCATGTTAATAATAGAATTTAGTAATATGTTTTTTATAATTTATGTTTGTATAATTAATTGAATAAGAATTTGTTTTTTTTATGAGAATATAAGGAATTCTTTTGTTTTGAATAATTAGATTAGTAGATCAAGATAGTATGTGAATTGATTTATGTAATCCTATATATAACGATTACCTATTTTGGTTACAGTAGAAAAACTAAGTTATAAAATACATACCTTCGCCTTATTTCAAATGCATTTCATCGGGCGGCATTTGATTACAAAATGTATTCGATTTCATCATTAACACCCACTTTCGATGTTTGTATTTGTTCTTGTATGTGTATGTGATCATCATGAATATATAATCAAATTTTCTTTTTTCTCTTTTCTTTGCTCATCACAAGTATATTTGTATACTTGCGGGATTTTTATGTTCGTATAGTGATCATCATCATGTAATTGGATAAAGGTTTCAAAGAATTAGAAGGCGAAAAAGAGTGAAAGAATGATGTGAGGATATATTTACTTAACAGATATTATTAGTAACAATAGTTAGTGACAATAATTCAGTTTTTGTTATTTCGAATACTTAGAAAGACAGACATATATCGATTTATTTTTCAGTCATTGATTTTAATATGTGAATGTATACAGATGTGAGTTATCAATAAAAAATAAACTAATTGTTCTAATAGTTCGTATAAAGTACTAATGATACACTGTCTCCAAGATCAAGAACAAGAACAAGAACAAAAACGATTAGAAGGTAAATAATCTAATCGAATATATATGTATAGTGATAGTTAAAAGCCTTTTAAGAGAATAATATGAAACAAATGTATGAATTCTTTTATGTTAGTGACAACAACAAAAAGATGAAAACAAAGGAAAAAATAAGAATTTCATTTTAGTTCTTCTTTTTTCCTGTAATACTATTATTGACAATGACAGGTGACTATAGTTAATCAATCATCGCAGGTGTATAGAAACTCATCAATTTTTTTAGATAGATTTTCTTTTTCTTAGATGACGATCAGATAAATATAAGAAAATCTATTTATTTCTTTACTTTGTTTTCTATTATAACTGTGTGTATGTGTGTGTTTTTTTTCTTTAGCTATTGGCATGATGTAAATTGCGTTGCACATCATTCTAAGATTGATTTTATCATATATCTATTCGTTATGACACTCAACAATATTTAGTTTACATTCTAAATATATCTTTCATTTGCAATAAGAACTGACAGTTAGTAGAAAATTATTCATATGTCAGCTTTTTTTTTTCATCATAGAAAATTTCTATAAGATAAACATGCATAAATCAGTTTCTTTTATATACATATATTGATCTAATAGAATGTCCCAGCTGTTTTATTTCTAATTGACCAATATAGAAGCCAAGTATGATCTTGTTAAATAGGATAATATTTAGTGTAAAATCGTTACTGAATGTTATACATTTTTTTCTATTGTTTTGGGTATAATTAAATTACCACGGTTTTTTCCTTTTCTTTTCTTATTTATTAGACTATAGTGGTTACACATCATCTAATCTTATCGATTCATCTTGGAATTCGCCTTCATCATTTACATCATCAATACAAGCAACAACAGACGAAGATAATTTATCTGATACAGAATATTATCAACAAAAACGAGTTTTTATACCATTAACAAACGGTCACTCACATAATTCAATGACAAATGGTTATGTTCAATATAATAAATCAGAAAAAAGTCGATCATGTGAAAATAGTCTTGATTCATGCGGGTATAAATCCTCTGATGAATTAACTATATCATCATCATCATTAATTGATTTACCAATATCATCAACAAGTCATGCTGATTATGATAATCTTGCTATTATTAATAGCAATAATGATATTAATAAACAAACAACAACAACACCAAGAATATCCACACAATCACAATCACCAATATCATCTGAACTTGATCAAAAAGTAAAAGATGCTATTGATGCAAGACTTAAAGATATTGATGATGAATTTGAATTTAATTGTAAGAAATTTTATTATTTATTTATTTTTTATATAGATATAAGAAAAGAAAAGTTCATTTACATAATAGAATTAGATTAAATGTGTTTTTATATTTTTCTATTCTTGATATAAATATATTTCTAATTATATTTATAGTACCAGTTACTTCGGAAACAGTCAATAAATCAGTTGATCTTCCATCTGCATGTCGATTAGCTAAACGTTTATATACATTAGATGGATTTAAATCAACTGATGTTGTAAGACATCTATGCAAAAGGTAAATAGATATTTTTCATTTTTATTAAATAAAAAAATTCAATAGTAGTTTTTTTTGTTCTATTCTGTTTATTTTGAGTTAATCGTTTTATGTTTACAAGATATTTTTCAATTATCTAACATTACCTTAACAATCTTTGTCAAGAAACATGAAATGCATTTGCACGATAGATTTATTTCTTACTGTGCTTTTTTTTTCTTTGCTTCTTCGTTTTGTGTAGTTCTTAATTTGATTAGAATAACACGCTTGCGTGCATATAAATGAGAAAGAAAGGAAAATTGTTAGGATTTTGATTGCGTCATTTCCTTCCGGAATATGTCTTCTTTTCTTGTGTTATTTGTCTTCCTATTTTTTTTTTCTAAAATCTGTTACTATCAAGTAACTAGTGAGTCTCTTCATTTCTCTTTCTGTCTCTATTCTTGAATCTTCCGGTTTGTCTGCTCTCCCTCGATCTCTCATTTTCTTTCCCTCTCTCTCTCTCTATGTTACAAGCGAACACATCATCATCATCATCATCATCATCATCATCATCACGTGTGTATAAAGTAGTTCGGCGACAAACGGAGCGAGCAAATAAGCAATAGAAATTTTTTACATGGCATCTGAACTGAACATTAGCGAGTAAAATAGAAGTAGTTAGAGAATAGATATTCACTCCGTTCTGTTTCACTACCGCCTACCGCCCTATAACATCATGTGTGTCGATTAACGGAACACATTGAAATATTGAGAACGTGTTATTGGCAAAAAACGTTCACCATCACCCTCCCGCGGGCGAGGCTAGTCGTTATCGTCGACATTGCTGTTCGTGCGAGCAATTTTGTCAAGAAACATACAGCAACATGTGTGCATGTTGGGAATATGTGCTTGTTCGATTGTTTCACCTGCACGAATGAACAAACGTATGTTAGTTTTATTTTTATTTTTATTTCGATAAAAAATACAAGAGATTCCATTTTCGAATTTTAATATTAGCAAAGTAACTAGTGTGTTTTTATTAATAAATATCTTTGTCATAATCAATTAGTATCTATTTTCTTAATATTTATGATTGATAATGTCTATTCCTTTTTGATTAAAAAAAGAAGCGAAGAAACTTATTTTATTAATAAAAAAAAATAACAAGCTTAATTCTGTATAGACTTTAAATAAACAGACAAAATCTTGTTTTCTTGTATATCTATTCAATTTGAAAATAACAGGAAATTTAGATTAGAAACATTCATTGTTTTTTACTATGATTATTATTATTATTATTGTTGTTGTTGTTGTTGTGAGAAAAAAAAAGGAAAAAAGATCGTCGTAGTTATTTTATCAATGTTACTATCAAAGGAATTGAAAAGAAAATAATAGGATTGTTATTCAAGAGAGACACAAGAACTTTTTGAATTTCCGTCTACATTAAAAACTACAATAAGAGAAAAAAAAATGTATATATGTATATAAAAGAAAAGATTAATTTTTTTCCTAGAAAACTAAATAAAGATTTATCTGATATAGATTTTATTCTGAAGATTATGTTGATTAAAAAAAATTTATATTTTCGCTTGAACGATACAATTTTTGTTCATCATCTTCATCTCAATAGTAGTTATTTATGCCGACGGATAAAACTGTTCGGTGAACCGGGAAAATTAGATTATTATTTTTCTTTTTTTTTGAATAATATATACTTTTCTATCCATCTTCCTCTTATTTTTCTATACTTATTTATCCTCAAGCAACAAAAAAAAAAAAAGAAAGACAAAATAAGATGAAAGCAAGATTTAGATATCTATTTCTATTCTATAAAAGTAAACATGTTTCTTTCGTGTTTATCAATATGGAAATCATATTGTTGTTTTTATTATTATTATTATTATTATTCCAGGAATGATTTTAATCAATTAGTTGCTGAAGAATATGTTAAATTATTTGATTTTCAAGGTGATACACTTGATCGTGCATTAAGAAAATTTGTTAAACAATTTACTATTATTGGTGAAGCACAAGATCGTGAACGTGTTTTACATTTTTTTGCTGCAAGATATCTTGATTGTAATCCAACAACATTTACTTCTGTTGGTTAGTTTATTTTATATATTTAAAAAAAAAACAGAAACAAATTAAAAATTGATTTTTAGATGCTTGTCATATGTTAACTTGTGCAATAATGTTACTCAATACGGATCTTCATGATCCAGTATGCAATAAAAGATTTTTTTTGTTAAAATATTGTCTTTCTTTATTAAATAGAAAATTTCAAATAAAATGACATTTCAACAATTTAGTGATAATTTACATGAATTAAATGATGGAGTTGATTTTTCAAAAGATTTACTTAAATCATTATACAATGCAATTAAAAATGAACAACTTATGGATGAAACGTAAGTGTTTGTAAATATATATTTTCAATAAAAAAAATTCTTCAATCGAATTAGTACGATGAACATCAAATAAATGCATATGATATTACTGCTTTAGGCAGTAAAAAAATTTCTCTTGCCAATACAAGCGTATTTTTTTTCTTCTTATCTGATCAATTGATCGAGAACACATAAGAGTTAGTTATAAATAATATTTTGTCTTGACCCAGACTTCCAACTGATCGGCAAAGAGAAAAAAAAGATGATAAGAAGAAGAAGAAGACGAAGAAAAAATCTTATCATTAGTTTTTTTTTTTTTTGGTTATGAAAAACAGCATCATTGATCGTTTTGTCCTTGTATCAATAGAGAGTACATAGTGGCACTTGCATATGCTTGCAATCATATAGAACTGTACTAACATCAGCATGGAAATAACTAATTGCATGGCCTTATATGTGAGTTGATGTTCTCACTTCAACATGTGATTAATTGACACGATGATGGAAAAGAAGTTAGTTCGATAGAGAAAGAAAAAGAAAGAAAAAAAAAAATGACAAGCGCCTCGATTCAGTCGAAACGATTTGTCATATAGATAGCATTGCAAAGGACGAATACATTGGCAAGAATATATATATATATACATATATATATTGATTGATTAAGAATATTTTGAAAGGTATATGCTATTCTTATTAAATTATTAGTTAAATTTTTTATTTTATTTTATTTACGAGAATTAGATATCGATAAATGAGAACAGAAGAAAATGAGCTTATGACCTTCGTTGTATGTTTAAATTTATAGTTTGTCTATTGTTGTTCAGCATACACCGGAAACTAGTTTATGTGGGTGAGTAGGAAACGCGTGCGTACGCGTTGTAACACGCTCATTCTAGCGGCCATCTTCGTTCACGCGTAAAACGTGTTTTGTCATCTTCATTGAACAAATTACTCGTTCTCGAGTTTTTTTTTCTCATAATTCTATTATTGAGCCACCCTTCTCTCTTCATGTTCATCATTCGTTCAATACATTATATAAAAAAAAACCATAACATGAATCATATATATATATATATATATATATATAAGAAAGAAGTAAAATGTGTTTCTTCTCCTATGGACAAGTAGTAAGAGAAAAAAAAAGAGATTCTATTTAATCGATATATCTTTATTCATTTTGACGATTGTTTACATTGAAAGAGAAGGATCTTCTTTTATCCCTCGTTGCGTATCTATCTATCCTCGCGTTCTATCCACGCTTGTACATACCAGAAGATAGAGACATCAACCAACGACTTGCACACGTACATAGACAAAATGACACATGTTTGAGATATACATAAGCATAACCGATTGTTTGATGACATCAATAAACTAAAGGCGAAAAATAATAATAAAGAAAAATAAGCGAAATATTAACACGCACAGGTAGGTAAGGCTACAAATAGATAATCTATTAAACAGAAAAGGAAATTGATTATTTGACATTTTCTGTAAAACAGATCTTTGCACAAATACGTCTCCTGAGATTAGAACAAATAGATCGTTTATAGTTAGATAACTGTTTGATAGATACTATGGAGTCGTCTAAATCAGAAAAAGAATTTATTTCATAACTCTATTTCTTATAAACCAATATTTTGTCAGAAAAAAATAAATATGCTATTATATTATTAGTGCTAATAAAAGCAGATGCGCTATTTTTTTGGTCTAGCATGTCATTATATGACAAGAATAATAAATACTAACCTTTGTTTTTTGCTCTTTATTTTTCTAGAACTTTGGGTTCGGATGATTATAATGATGTACGATTAGGTGGCCATGGAACTTTACATGGATATAGTAATTGTATCAGTCCATTTTTAGAAGTAAATTTTTTTATTTAATATAACAATATTAACATTCATTCATTCATTCATTCTTTTTCTCATTTTATTAATTATAGATTCCTGATACAAGCAAAAGTGTTGAATACATGCAGGTAAACAAATAAATTCTTACATAATTATTTATATAATATACATATTTTTATAATATAGGGCTATGTAATGAGAAAATGTTGTGTAGAGTCAGATGGCAAACGAAGTAAATAAATAAAATATTTTCAAATAAAAATTCATTTGATTTTTTTTCATTAATATTAATTTAGCTCCATTTATGCGTCGTAGTTGGAAAGCATATTATGCTAGTTTACGTGATATGATTCTTTATTTACATAAAAATGACCAACAATCAGCAACAATTTTAGTTGGAGATACAAATGCAATACGTTTACATCATTCATTTGCTCAAGAAGCTATTGATTATCGTAAACGTCAACATGTATTTCGTTTAAAAACAGCTGATTGGGGAGAATATTTATTTCAAACAAGTGATAATGATTTAATGAAAAAATGGATTGATGCTATTAATTTAATTGCTGCATCATTTTCTTCACCATCATTACCAGCAGCTATTGATTCATCATCAATACATTTTCAACGACCACTTTTACCTAGTGTACAAACACGTTATTCTGTTGTAAGAAAAAGAATAAAATCTTTTGTTTTTTTTTATTTCTTAATAATTAAATTAATATTAAAAAATTTCGACAAATTATTTTTTTTTCTATTTGTGCTTTATTTTAGTTTGAACAATATGAATATATTATGAATCAAATAAATGAAATATCACGTCAATTAAATGAATTAAAAACTCAAACATATACAACAATTAATAATGAAAATAATAATAATAATACAATAAATGGAGATATTAAACAAATATCAACAATAAAAGCACGAGATATGATTGAAAATAAAGATAAAATTCATTATCTTGAATATGAAGTAAAAATAATAAAAAAAAAAAAAAGAGAAATTAATTTTTATTAATTAATTAATTAATGAATGAATTTTTATTTGTTTATTTTAAGTTACAAAGATATGAAGCATATGCTGATCGTCTTCGTCGACATTTTCAACAATTACAATTAGATCATTCATTACTTAAAACAAATTCTAATGAACAACAAGATCAAGAACATCATAGTTTTGTTGGTCCTATTGAAGCTTTATCAGGTGTACATAATAATCAACAACAAATATTTCCTCAACATCAAATATTACCTACACGAACAACATCAACAACTATTGCTTATAAAAAGACTTCACAATCGCCAAATATAACAATAACAAATCCAAATCGTTATAGTTATATGATGGCTGTTAATACACATCCAGTTGTAATGAAAGAACATCGATTATAAATTAGTCTGATATTTAAAATCAAAATTGTACACTTAATAAAAGAAGCAAAAATATATAAAATAAAATAAAGCGCGTATATATGTGTGTTTTTACAGTGCGTTTTAGAACTGTTGTATATTAATGATGTGCATGTGTGCACTTTCTTTATTTTGTTTTTCTTTTCGTTCTTGTGAACATGCTCAATTCTTTCTTCTTGGGTCTTTGCTATTCACGATTTTCTTCGCCAGTCTCTTTGTTTTTTTTTTTGGACAAATTCTTTTCATTTTCTTGCTTATTTCTCTTATTTTGTTTGTTTATGTGTGTGTAATAATGCCTATATTTGTCCTTCTTCTTTTTTTTGTTTTTGTTCTATATCATTTTTTTTTTTGGGCTAAATCCCGGTGGTAGTTGGGAGAGTAGTTCTTGTGTTTTGGGTCATACAAAATATACGAAAAACAATAATTGCCAGCTGACGATGCATGCGCGCATCGAATTGAAAAATGAATCTTGATTATATTGTTCTACACAATTATAACAATATATAAATAATGATTTGTTGAAATGCCAATAATTATGACTTCCATATTTGCATTAATACTAGGTCTTGTAATCAATTATTATCGAGAAGAACAATAAGTCATGGACAAATAATAGAAAAGAAAAAGAATATTTGTTGATTATTATAGAATAATAAAATTTTGATTAAAAATTTATATTTTATCAGAATATTCTATTAATCTCTTTATATATATTCATCTTAAAACAAAAAACAACAACATATTAATTGATAAATTCAAGTTGATGTATTATGTTTTTATTGAGTTAATCAAAAATGTATGTCAAAATCATGACAATATCAAATGATTGATCAGAATGACATATTATCATACATTAGTTATAAAAAACAAACTTATGAATAATTAAAAAAGAAATCGAGTATGATTTCATGACATAGAAAATTATTTAAAAAAAGATCATAATGTATTTATATCGACCTTTTGACTTCAGGGCAATCTTGATGAAATATAAAAATCCTCTCAACATTTGTATTCATTACATCTCATCATCAAATCATAATCTAAATGATGCATTGAAATAAAAAGGATTTTTTTTTCATTCTTTTGAAATTAGTATTCTAATAGTTTGAAACATTAAAACTTCAATACTCAAGAATCTAATTTCCAACAATTTCTTAATTACTTAGTTCTATTGATGTCTATCTACAGTAAAAGAGATTCTATTTTTTTTTTCTATGATATTTAAATTATTTGCACTGAAAGTCAAACTAATCATATTGAATAAAATTTTTCATTGATAACATTATTTGTTATTTTCAAATAAAATATTATATAGTTTAAAATGATGAATATAAAACGACCTATTTATATGAATTCATCGAACATTAAAGAACAAGTACTTTACTCTTTTTCTTTTTGTCGTACATCTATAGATAATTATCTTCTATAAACGTTTGTCATAGTTAAAGATAAGAAAATAAAAAAGTATTTCATATCATTGTCTTTAGAGCTTTTCTTTTTACAAATTTAAAAAATGTCTTTACTTGTGTTTCCTGATGAAATTCTTCTTGATATATTTGATTATTTATATTTTTCGGAAATAATTTATTCATTTTATGATTTAATGTGTCATAATAATCGAATATTTGAATTAATTAATACTAAACTTCATTCAATAAATTTATCAAAAATAGATTTACGTTTTATGACAAGATCACAATTTCTTTATATATGTCGATATATAAAATCCGAAGAAAATTTTCTTGAAAAAATTCATTATTTAATATTATCAAATCAATATACATTTGGACAAATACGTTTATTATTAAGTCAAATATCATTTGATCAAATGATTAATTTAAAAAAATTATATTTAATTCAACCATCATTAGATGAATATCATATATTATTTCCTACAAAATTATCTCAATTAACACATTTAATATTAGAATATCCTGAATGTGATGATGATGGTCGTATTATAATTATTGATGAAATGAATGAATTAATTGAATTAAATATAATATCAAAATATTCTGTTCAATTTCGTTCACAATATCCTCGTGTTGAAAAATTAATTATTAGTCAATTAAATTTAATTGATTTAATTGGTTTTTCAACATTTTTTCCTAATTTACATTATCTTGATATAACAATAAATAATGCTGATATTGATTTAAATCAACTTCATATACCTTTATTAACTATATTAAAATTACGTAGTTATAATGTTCAACATGATTTATGTGAAAAATTTTTATTAAATTTTATACAATTAAGAGAATTATATTATTCAAATAATATTCAATGTAGAAAAGATTCTATTATTGATGGTTATCATTGTCAAACATTTATTGAACAATTACCATTATTAGAACAATTCGAAATAAATTTATATTTATTTAATACAGAATCAACAGATATTTGTGAAATTGCAGCTTCTTTTCAAAATTCATTTTATCTTTCAAAAAATTGGAATATTATTTGTGAATCAAGACCAAATTCAAATGATTTTCATGTTTATTCAATACCTATGCCATCACAAACAGAACTTAATACAACAACAGATAGTCTTATTTCTTCAAGTGTATTACCTGTAGATGAACCATATGCTAATGTAAATTATTTAAAATTAAATATGACATCAAATTGGCCATTAGTAACAAGATTTTTTCCTAATATAACATCACTTGAATTAACACAATTAAATCATTCAAAATTAATTCCAATTCATTCTGTATTATCATATTTAAATAAATCAATGTTTTTATCAAATCTTCGGAAATTAATATTACCATCACCATGTCATTTTCATGATTCACTTTTATGTTATCTTTTACAACAAAGTGCATCAAATATAATTAATCTTGATATATCATGTAATTATTTACTTAATTTAATAAAAACAAATATATTACAAACACCATTATCAATACATATTCTTACTTTACGTGATGATTATCTTTCATTAAATGATCGAAATATATTTATGGAATTTTTTAATTTTAATTTAAATTGTTTATCATTATATTTACAAAATAATAATTCATTACCTGAAACAATACAATTATTTTTAGATAAATTTCAATCATTATATAGTCTTGATATATTATTAAATGATCCTATATCAATGTATGTACATTTACAACTTTGTCAAATGATTCAACAACGACCACATGTTAGTGCTGAACTTCGACCAACAAATATTCGAATTTGGCAAAAATAAATTTAATTTCATTAAGTTCTATTCATCACTATTAATTTAAATATTCGAATTTTTTCTAATAATAAATGCTTTTTTTTTTTTTGTTAGTCTAATAATATATTCGTTTACTTATTCTTTACAACATAAAACAGAACAACAACAATAATAAAAATCACTGTCTTTTTTTTCTTCTAATAGATAAAAATATGCAACGACAAGAAGGAAAATAAAATTGAAATAATATATATTATACATTTTCTTCTCCTTTTTGAGATTTGATATTAATATATATTGCACATAATAAATCATCTAATATAAATAAAAAAACATAAATATTAAAATTTAAAGATCCCAACTAAACAAATGATATTTCATTAACATATCTCGTACACTTGATAAAACATCCAATTGTCTATAAGCAGCTGGTAATTCAAAATCTTGTTGTAAAGTAAATGAAAATTGTTGTAAAACTCTAAGATCACATTTTATTTGAACCTACAAAATTTAAAAAAAAAATATAAAATATATATTATCAATTAATTATACCCAACAAGGTGATCGTAAAAATGACCATGGTAAATACCATTTATTAATTATATCTGTACATGAACATAATGTTTCTAACCATAAATGAAGAATTTGTTCATTAAGTGCAACACATATAAATGATCGAAATTTAACATCCATTTGTGCATTAGCAAGATTATGTGTATAATTAATTGAACGTATACAACGACATAATAATTCTTCTGGTGTTAATATTCTACCATCTTCATCTAAACGATATGTTTTACAAAGTATAAGACGTGCATAAACACTATCAAAATCTTTATTTATTGCATGTAATGCTGCTTCTTCAATAAATAACCATGGATGACAAATACCACCTAAATAAAACAAACAAAAATATGTAAAAGGTCAAGAATTTTGAATCTGTAGCTTCATATTTTTATGCATACGAACTCAATAGATTCGAAAATAATTTTTTCATGAATATCTATCAATTTTAAAGGATGAAAATTTAGTTTAAATCTCTATTCATTACACTTGTCTATTTTAATATTATATTCATATTCATACCAAGTACATGTGGTGTTTTTTTTAATCCATGTTCAAATATTGATTTGATACATGTAGCTAATTTTCCTCTAATAAGATCTGATATATTTTCATCAACACTATCATCACCAGCTAATGAATATAATTTTGATCTTTCATCAACTAATTGTACAAATTTAGCTGGAAACCATCCATGTTTACCATTTAATTCACCAATCCAACAATGTTCATCATTCATTGATAAAATTTTAATAATATCATTTTTTTTAAAACCAAGTTCATTTGAATCTTGACATTCAAAATCTAATAAAGCTTTAGCACGTTTATATTTTTGTAATGATATATTTGCATAATATTCATGATCTTTAACATGTGATTCAATTGAATAATTAACATTAAGATTAATATTTTGTTTTAAATAATTATCTAAATCATTATCTTTAAAATGTTTTGCTATTTGAAGTATTGATTCACGTAAATTAACAAGCATTTCAGTTTGGATTATATTACGTTGAATAAGTGATTGTGTATGATTTGTTAATAAATTTGATTTTTTACGAAAAAAAAATTTATTTAAATGAAATTTTTCATTATTACGTCGTTGTAAAATATCTTTTGGTAAATTATTTATATTTATATTTGAATTTATTGTAAAACCTTCATTTGACATTAATTCAGCTAAATATTTTTTTCTATATGAATCGATTGTATTTAATGTTAAATGATGTAAATTTGGTAAATTTATAAATATATTTTCATTTTTTTCATATTCATATTCAAATAATTGTGGTAATTCACATAAAAAATTAAATATTTGTGCACTATTTTGAAATTCTATTAAAGTATTTTCATATTGTTTTAACATAATTATACCTATTTGAAATAATATAATTGTACCATAAAAAAATAAATAATCCCATAAATGATAAATAAATTTTGTATGAAATACATTTGAATATAATGTTAAAAACCATTGAAAACATATTAATGTTAAATCAATATCATGTTCATTAAATAATTTATGAATATTTGGAAGATATTGTTGAATTAAATAACGAAATACACGTATATCAACTTGTACACCAAATAATGATGCAGAATAATATTGTCCTGGTAAAAGATCTTCAACTATAGAACACATCATCCAAAAAGCATCTTCTTCTTCATATAATAATAATAATGTTGCACAAATAGCACCCATACCCTAGTGATTAATATTTAAGTTTGAAAAAAAAAAGAAATTTATCTTACTTGACAATAACCAATATCTAAAAACAAAACAAAAAAAAGAAATTATTATAGTCTTTTGATCGCAAATTTAAGATTAAAGGATTAGAATTTATTAATATATCTACCTGGAAAAAGCCATGCAATTGTTCGTAAAATTCGTCGTAATCGAGATATTCCTGGTGAATTTATATTCATAAAACAAATATTTGTTGGTAATGTTCTTAAAAGATCTTTTTCAATTTGTTTTGAATATAATTGATTATCATTATTACAATGTTTAAGCATATCATTATAAGACATTTTTGCTTGATGTTTTTTATGTATTGAACCAGTAAAACACATCCAAATTTGAGCACGTATTGATGATGGAATACCAAATGATTGTTGTAAAAGTAAAGAAATTTTTGTATCTTGTCGAATTTGTTTTGAATCAATTTTTTCTAAAAGTTCTTGTTCTTGTAATGGTAAATGAACAACATCAAGTTTATATACAGAATCAAGATGTGTTAACCATTTAAGTTTTGCTTGTTCATTTTCAATAATTGGTATTATTTCATAATTTTGTTCATTTTCATTAATATCAATACGAAAACCATATTCATCATATATAATATTTTCATTTGTATTATGTAATAATAATTGAGATGATGGAATAATTGAATTAATAATTGCAGAAAATGGTTGACCAATAATAATAGTTAATGGAATTTTATGTTGATTATTATTATTCATTTCATTTTCTTGATTATTTATTTGTGATGATGTAGAAGATGAAGATGGAATTGATGGTAAATATTTTGAAGAATATAATTCACTATCATTTTCACAATAATGTGAAAAGATATGATGAGATTCTGATGAAAAATTATTATTATCATGGAATGAATTTAATATTGTGGTCATTTTAAAAAGAAGAAGAAGAAATAAAAAAAAAAAGGAATTTTTTAAAAAAAAGAAATATAATGCACAGCTGGTTATGTTATTAGAATACTATTCACTTATATAGAATATTACATGAATGATTGGCTCGATGAATAGAATTTACAGGAACAGTTTTATCTATTTTTCTGCTTTCTACTGCCATCTAGTAAAATTTAGAGTTTTATAGAAATACGAAATGAATGCTTTGGAAAAATATTGATATTATTATTGTTGACATTATTTTTATGAATCTATTGAAGATTAGTTTTTTTGCATTTTATTGTTATTTTTGTATAAATTAGTTGAATAAAATATATAGTAGAAAATAAATGGAAAACATTTTTGTTCTGTTATTTGAATAGATTTGCGTTGTTCTTATTTTAAGATGATTTCTACGTATTTAATATTAGTTGTATAAGTAATAGTTGTTATTACAAACATCTTCAGAGCATTAGAAAGATTGAGAAGTTTTTTCTAAAATGTCATGGAAAACTAAACTTGACCTTTTCCATTTCCCAAGATATTTATGATTGGCACAAACCTTCTTTTTCATCATAAATGTCAGAAAACAAGTGAATGCACTTCTTAACTACGATTAGGCGAGAACATTTCTATATATCTTTTATACATTTATTCATTGTTGTGCCTATCCTTTTTTCGAATGCTACTTGAACTGTATTATATTTGAGTAAAAAAAAAAGTACAAAAATACAAATAGTAATTTATTTGTTGTTTTAGACACCTACTGTCTCGAAAAAAAAAATTCTTTTTCGCGTCTTGATAAATTTATGAGAATCGAGGCATTTCTATCAAAAATATTATTTTTATAATGGTGACGTTTGTTTTTTTTGCGCACAAATATTAAAAAAGAAAATTTTACATCCGAGTTGAAAAGAATTGATCGTTGTATTTATTTGGCGTGAAAAAAAAATAAAACCAAACATTCACTATCGATTACTAATTCATTTCTTTTTAGTTTGTTTCAATATTAACTCATACATTATACTCAATTAAATGTCATCTGTTGGCTATTGTTTCAAAATATGTGGAACTGTCGATAAAAATATAACTAATCAACGACGAACTTCAATATCTGATTCTGTTGCAGCTAATATCCCTATGCCTGCTAATACTGGTACTTTAATATTTGGCCGTCGATTTTCATTAAATAATCTTACATTACCAACTATTAGTTCAGCTGTTTCAAAACAAGATGATTTATCATCGGACAAAAATTAACAATAAAAACTTCATATATGAATAAAAAACAATTCTTTAAAATGGTTTTTTTTTCTTTTTTGTATTTAAAAACAACAATTCTCCCTCTTCATTGCACATATGTTTAATGAATAAAAAGTAGAATGATCGTAGACAACAACAAACATTAAATTTGTCTGTTTGTTTTTATGAACCAACAATGATGTTATTGATAGGAATATGAATAAGTTTAACAAAAAATCCAATAAATCCCATAATAGCAAAACCAATTGCTGTTGCCATTGCAATCTTTTGAAATTCTAATTTAAAAAAAAGATATAAAATTTAAATAGATAATAAATATCTTGAAATTACCTTTACGATCAGGTTTAGTACATTTTTTAACTAAACGAATTGAATCTTTCATAAATTGTTTACATGGTTCTGTGAATTGTTGAATTTGATCCATGATATTAATTAGAACTATTAATGTACGTCGAAATAAATAAAGATGGATAAAAGATTCTTCTACTAAAGAAAAATTTTAGGTGTATTTAATGATATATGAAGAGTCTAATAAATCCTTTTAACCAATCATAAAATAGTATTCGTCAGATGATGACGTTACTCTGCATTAATAAGTTGATTTTATCACGATATAATTAACCTTAAAAATATTATTTTTATTAAATAAAATTTATTTATAAATAATTTTTAATTATTTTAATGAATTTTTTAATCTAATCATACAAAAACCATGACAATTATACATTCATGAATATAAAAATGGCGATTTTGTACAATTGAATTATATAGTTTCTAAATTTAAATAACAAAAATTTCTAATTATTTTAGAAAAATAAGATTAATCGATGGCTAGTGATGATATTTCAACAACTTCATTGACATTAACAAATAATTCAATATCACATAAAAATCGAATTCATAGTCACAAACAATTGAGAGAAAATACTCTTGTTGATGAATCACGTATAAGTAGAACTTTAACAACATTAAATCGACCATCATCAAAATTACCAAATCTTCTTTCAAAATCGAGTATTTTTTCTTTCATATCGAATAAATTATTTATAAAATCTTGTTTTTTTATCCAATTTTTCAATAGAAACAATAGAATTTAAACGATATTATACACAACAAAAAGATCGTCGTACTTTATCACCTTGTAAACTTGAACGACAATCAACAAATATTAATACAGAAACACGTTTACCAACACTTTATTCATTAACAAGTGATAATGATATTAAACGAATAAGCGAATTTCGACGAAGACAAGTTTGTTTTAGCAAGAATTTATTCAAATAAGTTTATTTTTATTTTTTTATATAGATTTATGCATTAAATCATTTAATGCGTGAATTAGAACAGGAACAATTTCGTCAATTTTGTAAATTATATTGTATTGATACTAATAAAAATGGAAATATTGTTAATAATAATGAAGATACAAATAAAGAATCATTACCATGATATTTACATATATTTTTTCAACATTATCAATGAATAAAAATTAAAATAACTAACATTTTCCATGGTACTAGTCAAATATATTCTTTCCCGTGTTCTTTTTTCAATGTGTATTTTTGTACTAATTTTAACAAATTTATCCGTGAATTTTCTTTTAAAAATAAATTTATTTTGATATAAAATATAAAGTAAACAAATTTTTCAGAATAGAAGAAGAAGTGCAAATTTCAATGTTTATTACTTATGCTAAATCATTATAATATCGAATGACTATTATTTTATAGAACTTATTCTAGAGGCAATTAGTTTTTATTGTTGAATAGAGAATAAAAAATAGAATAGAACACTTTTTTGCAAGATTGGATTGTTTTCGAAAGTAATCTAAGAGATTGATTTTCATACTATCAAATTAGTCTGACTAATATATCATAATAAACAATTCAAATTTTATTGTTATTTTTCTTTTATAAAATATCTTATAATGATGGTAAGTATCAATAAATCATTTTGAGAATCATAAAAAACACATTAAGAATTTGCATCTCTTAAAATAACTGATTAACAGAGACGATAAAATGCTTAGCATGTTTAACTATTGAGAAACAAGAATAAATGGCAATCATTATCAATAAAGAGATTATATTACTTATAATACACAAATATTTTCTTTGTTCGATAAATATGTTTGTTTCTTTCAATGAAAATTTATGATGATGATGTGTCAGTTATTAATCACCTGAAGAGAAAGTAAAGCACAGTGGGCCATCCTTCTTTTTATTGCATTTCTTTCGTTATTACATGAGTAAGTTTCATTTGAACGCTACACAATCATAAATTTGTGTTAATACATAATATTTTCATAACATTTTATTTCATAAATTTTTTCGTTTTTTTTCGCAGCATTTTTAATAGCAATGCCAGTTAGTCAACGTGGTATTATTATAGTATTTTTATTAGTAATTATAACATCTATTCATTGGAATAAAGATTATCAAATTTTCTCATTATTTAAATTTGTTGATGCTCGATCATTGGTAGTTCCTAATCAAAAACAACGTTTTATTGAAGTTCATCAAAAACTTGATAAAGATAATCGAGTATTAGAATGTGAGGCTCGTAGTTTTGAAATTATATATATGTCGAATGGAGCAACTTCAAGTAAGATAATCTTTTTTGTTCAATATTGATATGTTCTCTTTTTCATATTTAGTTTCGAGACAACGCATCATAGGTACAATATTTCTTATTTATACATGGCATCTATTGCATACTTTGTTTTATTTTACATTAGTTCTTTAACGTATTGTAAATTTTAAAAAATTTGTTAATTTGATATTTATTGTGATAATAAAATATATTATTATGCTTTGAAGTAAAAATATTTTATGAATTTTTAATTTTTAATATTTCTAGTTTTTCTTATATTTTCTTTTATATTCCATCGAAAAGTTCATTTTGTATTAGTTATATAAAAGTTTCCGATGAATTAGAAGACCGAAGATCTTCTATTCTGTTCTATCGTTCGTAAATTAAAAGGACAGGGTAGAGTATCATGTCCATAAAAAAACCATATTTTGTGATAGCTGCAATGATATTTACTCGCCTTTATGCTTTTTTTTTACTCTATACATCATTAATAAATGAGTGTATCCTACGTGACTGACGCATATATAATAGAAAAGATACAGATTATATTTTAATGCAGCAATAATCAACTCTGGATAAATGAAGTGTTCTGGAAGCAATATACTCTAAAACCTTGGTACAATTTATAAGAGAAAAAAAATGATTTGTCAATTTTATATAATCTGTAAAAATTTCGTTACTGTCATATCTAATATAGATGTTCATTGTGATTGAAGATCTATTTACTCTTCGATATCATTCAAAAGATATTCTTGATTGGCTACACCTATAATAAACAATATATACATATACAACCGCTCTTTCTTTGAACTTGCCCCTAAATTACTATTGCTTCCATTGAAAAAAATATAAGTGTTGATAAAAAAACTGGAGTTGTGCAACGGCTTAGTCATGTGCAATTAGATACTTGATATGTTAAGATATTTAGCCGAAAATTTCTAATATACGTTCAAGTTCAGCGTTGATATAAAATTTTTTATGCATACTTCGAAAAAGGCTATCTTTCTTTTCATTCTACTTGAGCATAGATTCTTCTGAAAATCGAAACGAGTGAACAGAGCATGATAGACAGTTGGGATCAATCAATGACAGTTCTATAAAAAAAAATAATAAATTGGACAGAGAATAGGACGTAATATTTCTAACCATAGTGGACTGTATTGATTAATGTCGTGAATAATGCTGCATGTTAGTCTGTTACAAAAGATAACGTCGTTATATGTACTAATTTTTTAAGTAATAAACAGTTAAGAAAATCGACAGAATTATATACGTATTCTTAAATATATCTCGGATCAATAATATGTATGTAGAAAATCGAGAATGTTTTGTTTGCAAAGTGTTATTTGAAAAGACAAATCGTGTATAAATACTTTTAAAATATTAGATTAGTGTGTCCCGAATTGAAAATACTGTTTTGTTACGAAAATATCATCAGATAAAAGCTAACTTTATTTATATTGATTTTTTCAACCACTTCATCTTATCAAATAATTATAATAATACGGATAATAATGATAATGACTTGATTTAAATATAGGGAACAATAACTTTTATCTCAGTTTGTTGCAATGTATTTCCTATAGAAGAATTGCAAGCTTACCTCTAAATCCTAACACTTTAACTTTGTCTAAATGAAAATTTCAATGTCAGTTAGATACTTTTCAAATATGATCAAAATTCAGATTTCATTTGTAATAAAGAGAAAACTTGGCTTTTTATCTATATTATAACTTCGATAATATCAATGTACTTTAGCTCTCTAGAATCATTTTCATTTCTCAAAAGCTACAAAAAAATATAACGACAGATCTTTTGTATATTGTGTG
This sequence comes from Macrotrachela quadricornifera, assembly GCA_022393335.1. Taxonomy (NCBI): domain Eukaryota; kingdom Metazoa; phylum Rotifera; class Eurotatoria; order Philodinida; family Philodinidae; genus Macrotrachela; species Macrotrachela quadricornifera. Next base: position 38,493 of record JAJEKB010025230.1, on the reverse strand, counting down.
TCACTTATCTCATAGACTAGAATCATATTCAACTTCTCTTTACAAAAAAGTATCAGTATTTTCAACTAAAATTCACTCTCTCAATAAAAAAAATGTTAAAATAAGCTGTATTGTGAAGAATACAATCTTGTTTGCTTCGAGAATTTTCAATTTATTATTGGAACTCATGCAAACAACTAGTAGTTTTTTGACTGTTGTTTAGTATGTCTTACTTAGAATCAAATAGTTTCAATCGGTTTTTCATACGTAATTTCGATGAAACTTTTTGGCTGTTGTTTAAAATGTCCATTTTAAAAGCAATTATTAGTGATTTATATATTTTTTTGAAAACTATCAGTTTTATTGAAATCAGTTAGAAAGACGAAATGAAAAAAAGATAATTTAAAGTTCATGTATAGACCTAGTGATATTTATTGTATTCCATTATCATATATTAATTACAATATTACATCTTCATTTTGAACATCTGTTTGCAGATGATCTGGCTATAATTCTTTTACCTTCAGCTACTTGGTTATCAAAATTATTCATCTCATATCGTGCTCGGCAAATTGTCCATGTATTATTACACTCTCTTCTATAGACCCATATCATCATCTATAAGTGTTATCTATTACGAAAGCGATATCATTGAACAAGTTTCCAAATTTAAGTATCTTGATGTTATTCTTGGTATCAGATTGTCGTTTAATTTTCATCTCAATGATATCAAATCAAGAATTCATCAAAATATTGTAGTGTCTAAACGTTTATCTAATCATTATATATTACCCCAGAAAATCTCTTATCAATGATATTATGAATAAATTCATTCTTCAACAAAAGCTATATCTGTTGATGAAGAAGTCAAAATTTATAAATAGATAAAAACTTTTAATTGTATGCCACAATTATTAACATCATATAATCATCTTTGTTCAGTCGATTTTTTTTATTTTACACAAGAAAAATGCATACACAATGAAATATTTTTTTGAATGTATGCTACAAAACGATTTCTCCAGTGTTTATATTTTTTATGCATAGTACTATTTAATTTCTTTTTCAATGGTGATAAATTGAGAAGATAAAACGATTTGCCATATTGTTTAATCTTTTCTATAGAAATCTATTCATATACAGATTGTCGAGACAATATTCGTTGAAGATTTTTTTTCTGTTACTCCCAAGACGTTCAATATTTCTTCACTTTTATGATAAATAAAGCAATATACTACTATACTAGGATAACTAATACAAATATAAGATACATTTTCAAGTGGTGTTCACTGTAAATTTTCAGGCGTCTGAAGAGATTACTATTTATTGAATTGTCGAGATTCTTATCAGAATACAGTGTGGATTGTTAACACAGATATACAAAGTCAAGTACATCTTATCATTTTTGAATTTATCGCATGTTGATAATTTTTTAACGAATTAGTTGCCTCTAAAGTCATATGCATTTGTCATTATAAATAAATGAGACTATCATTCCTCATAATTGTGTAAATGAGTAAAAAACCTATTACTTAATATCTGAATAAAAATGTTATATCAATAATAAAATTTCAAAGAATAAGCACATTAGTTCTTTCTACGGGATAGATTCCACTGATGGGACCCACTATAAAACAATCCAAAAGCTCATTTATCGCAGAAAAAATTGAATATTTCTATTGTACTTTGAGTTGAGAAGTTAATTCTTTTACTACTGATAAAGAAATGTTTATAGCTCATATTGATCAGAGAAACATTAATAAAAGTTGATTTAAAGTACCACAGTTACTACAAATAAAGAAAATGAAACCTTTCACAAATAATGAGAAAAATATATTCATGGCGACATGCATAGGTTAATGTAAAATATCAGATAATTTTCGTATTAAAAGTTATCAACATCTCTGTAGGAAACAAAAAAAAATAGAGTATTTATTTGTATATATTTTAAAAAATGATATTCAAAATTAGTTATGCAATATATATTTCTCTCATTTAATAAATCAAAATAGATTGTTGTTACATATATCAATGCATTTATTAACATGAATAAATATATCATTAATGAGTTCAACAATATTGTATGGCTCCAGTATATGATTGTAAAAGACATCTTGAAGCCTAACAATTGTTTGGATTTTCATTGAGCAACTAAAACTGCAAGTATATACGAATATTATGATGAAATATGCAACTGATTTGTTTCATCTAAATATTTTATATGATGAACAGAAGTAATACTAAAGATAATTAATTCAAATCATTTAAACATTATATAAATACATAGTCATACACAATGAATTTATTTTCTTTTTTGAACTTTTATGATTATGTAAGGTTAAAACATACTTATTTGAGGAAAAGAAAAAGAATCAATTCAAACTTATTTGCTCATCTTATCCTACGCATCAATTAATCAATTTTATATTAAGATATGTTCTTTTCAAATCTCAATGACATTTTTAATACAATAGCTTATAAACGAAGGTCCTTTTTTTAATACAATTCAATTGCATAAAAAACAATGACCTTCTATGTAATTTAAACATTATTGAACGAGGCACTTGTGCTTGTCATCGCTTAACACTTCCTAGTCATAGTGATTGTCAAATACTATTACATACAAATAAATAAACGTTAATATACCTACATAAGAATAAAAAGACATTTAAAGCTGTTGTTCGTCGTCATGATATTAGTTTTTTTCTTCTAATGTTCACTTAGTAATTGTCAAATTTGAACTTTTTTTTCGTTCTCATAGGTGTATCTTTCGTTAAATGTGTATCATCACTATTGGCAAATGTTGCGTTGGTCTTGAATTTTTTGTCATATATATGAAGGCGTGAAAAGTAAGATGTGAATATAAAGAAGAGAAGGCTAACATTAATAGCATATGAAACAAGATTTTTCTTTCGCATTCACTCTCTCTCTCTTTTCCTCTTCCCAACTTCGTAACACACGCATATATTCAAATCACAATCACTACATCCTCATAGCTTTTTCTCTTCTTCTTCTTCTTCTTTTTTTTTTCTATTCTTATTTATTACTTCTTTTTTTCTTTTTACTTTTCATTCATTCATTTCAATTGGTAACAGACATCGATGGCATTTGTACGGTATAAGTACAGTGAGTACGATAAAGAAAGAAAGAAAGAAAGAACGAACAGAAATATAAGAATAAAAAGGACAAGAACTACTAAAGTCTATCGGATATTGTCAATAGGATTTATTAGTAAATTAGTTTCAACTATTCTTTCTTTACTTTAATCCATATTTTAAAAATTACATAATAAGATATGTTAGCATATATGTATACGAAAGAATTTATTTCTCTGTCAAATAAATCGTCTATCATAACATGCAACGAATTAATTAATATGTTTAGACATATTTTTACTTTATTTTAATATTTTATTGAATAGAGTAGAAAAGTAAAACTAATAATCGTAATAAATTTTTATCATATGCAAATATTTGATATCTTAATATTAATAAAATTTATTTTTTTTATACGTTTTAGATTAATCATGGTATAATATATTGTTAAATAGTGGGTCTCCACGTGTGGCCATGAATTTTCCGTGTGGACCGTTAGATACGATCCAATTAATCGCACTTATTTTATTTGGACTTCTTACTTTACAATCTCTATTAGGCATTGGTTTAGGCATTGGTTTTCTTCTTCAACCACCGTTGTATGATATTGTTATTAAACTTAATTCTGCTTTCAACAGACAAGCTTATTTTTCCGTTTATGCACGTTAGTATATATATAAATTGATATGAAATTTAGTAATGAATTATTAAAAATAAATATTTCGTTTTAGCTCATATTCTTTTGATAATTGGTAGTGGTATAGTAGCTATACCAATTATTTTGGGTATAGTTGGTATATTAGGACGTCGTTGGCGTTATTTAATGATTTGTCTTGCATTGATTTCACTTTATATGGCATGTTTATCGGGTGCTGTTGCATCAGGTTTTGCTTATTTTGATCAACTTAAAAAAACTCTTCAAAATGATTATGTGAGAGATCCAACAAATTCTGTTTGGTCAACAAGTTCTACAACATATAGTTGTGCTGTCAATAATTGTATTTCAACATTAGATGATGTTATGCACGCAAATAAACAACGTATTGGAATTATTTCATCAGTTTTTCTACTAGTACCATTATTAACATATATTACTATCATATTTCATATGCGTCGAGATATTCTTTATTTTAAATGATAGCACATACACACGTACTTATATCCTCCAAGGTCATGAACCTACACCACCTTCATTCTCTTTCTTTTTTTTTTTGATGATGCTTCTTCTCTCTTTCTCTCTCTATGCAATACGGTGCTAGATTTGTATACATGCGGGCATACGTGCTGTTCACGTTATGAAAGTATGCATAACTATTAAAATTCAATAAAAAAAAAAGGAACGAGAAAGATGTAATGCTTTTTTCTCTGTCGCTATCGCTTGTTGTACTGGTAATTGACCGTGATATTAACTTTTTTTTTTCTATATTGATTATGTAATAATATATATATATATATATATATATAGAATAGCACGAAGTGTGACATCAAGAAATAGACGATGTAAAAGTGATCTTCAACTTAAGAAGTATACATTTGTATATGTGCAAATTTTTTAGCTTTTTTTATTTACTTTCTTCATTGAACAATAATAATATTGAACAAGTATTGTCATCATGAATATTTAAAGAAAATCTACATATTTTATTTAAATATATACACATATATTTCATCTATTCAAATTTTTATTATCAAATTGAATTGATCTAAAAAAAGGAAGTTAATAGATGAAATCATGACTTATGTAATGATTCGAGATAATCAATTCAAATAATCACAATAGTATGATCCGTAGTCTGGTGATTCTAAGAAACGATCCACTCTAATTGAATAAACTTTTGATAGAAAATTCTCCTATTTTTTCTATTCGTAAATTCGAAGCTTTTTTTGAGCGAAGTTCGGTCATTTTTCAGTAAATTATGGGCTTTCTTTATAGATAGCGCCATATATATTTTCAACATTTCGAATTTTTCACGAGAATGATTGAGATTCACTCAAAAAAAAATTTCAGACTGATAAATAGAAAAAAAAACAAGAATTTCCTGTCAAAAATTTATCCAATCAAAGTGATGTGTATGTCAAAGTACATTTTTCCTTAGAATTACCAGACCATGGATCAATATCTTATAAATGAAATAAAATATACTTATGAAAATGTCATGATGAATTCTATCATAATCGATTTGTAAGATTATAGGTATGGCTCATATAAAAATTAACTAGTTTTTATAATATGATTAACCGAAACTATTTACTATTTTTTTATATCAGTCAAATATTTAGCAATGATTTCGTCCAAATTTATACTATTCAAAGATATGAGATGATATTGAAACGATGTAATCTGAATATAAATAATCTGCACGACTTTTTTTAATATTTATTTCTAATGTGTGTCATTTAGATTTTTATCATCTTAAATAATTAAAATTTTATATTAAAACTAATCGAAGATAGAATGATATTATCTATGCAAATCGAAGTAAAAAAAAGTGTATATCATATTTTATATACTATCATCATGACTCGAATTAAAATAAACGCATGCCATCATTCTATCGTTATCAACAATTGTGTATGTAGTATATACAATGATGTAATTATTCTTTTTTTATACAATACTTAAAGAATAATAAAATATATAAGTGTTGTAAAGCATTCTTTTGATTTACTTTTATGTCTTTCGAACGAATAGGACAATGTAATTTGTATAAAAAAAAATTATTTTGGTCGATTGGAACTTTCCTGACTAACTGCACTTTCGTTTGTTAATGATTGTGGTTGAACAGCTCGAGAATTAGGAGCATCATTCGATAAATTTTCTTCGCCAGTTGTTTTTTGAGCCGCTAAATTTGAAACATCACCTGGTGCAGTATACACTTCTTTATAAACTTCTTCAGTTGCTTTATGATGAGCAGGCACATCTGAATGATCTTTGATTTTATTTTCATCAAGTTTAGGTGGCCATATTTGTGAATTGTCAGCCATTGCGAAGTAAAGCAGTACAAAAGTAATATAAGTGTAGAAAATTGTAAGTGTACGTCTGATTGTTGCCAAGACAAAATGATTTTTTTTAGTCAAAAAAAAAAACGATAGAATAATAAAAAAAAATGCTTTTTTTTCGTCGTTCTTTAACAGTATCGACATTGCATTAAATCTTTTTAAAGAATAAAAGAAACTTTGATAAAAGTTAATACTTCATAACTATATAATTTATTGGTTTTGTTCTTTAGGAAAGTTAAACTGTTTCGTAAAATAATAATTTCAGAATTGAATAAAAACCGTGATGAATTATAATAACAAAAATCAAATTTCTATCTTTTCTCATGATTTTTTATCAATATAAAACAATATTATTTAATTAAACACACACACACACACACAACACACATGTACTGTATAATAATATTATTAGGAATGTTGATTAAGCCAACCTTGTCTAGGTAAATTAAGTTGTCGTTGAAGTCGCATAGCATCACGACGTTCACGTTCACTTAATTGCGATAATTTCGTACTTGATGTACTACTAAGTGCAGATGATGATCGTGCAGGACCATTACTAGTTATTGAACGAGTACTAAAACGATGTAATGATGATTGTTGATTAGATTTAGCTGTTTGTGGACGTGTATTGACTAGAATTATATGAAATAAATTATTTATTAAAAGTATACATATAAAATCAAACCTTGTTCAGTTGGTGGTGATGCAACAATTTCAGATTCATCTGAAAGTTCAGAATGTTGTGATTGACGTGATCCATTCTAATATAAAAATAAAGAATATTAAATTTATTATCTTTTTTATTTAATATAATAAAAATTTACTGAAGTAACAAGCGCTTGTTGATATAATGGTGAATAATTAGTTGTTTGTCGAAAAAATTCTCTTCCAGCAAAAACAAAATAAGGTTTTGCACGACTTAATGGACTACCAAGATGACGTACAACATGTTCAGCAGAAGCTGGTCGATAAAGATGTTTTGTTGCACGAGGACGAACATATGATTGTGCATTTCGATTTGTAATAATTGGTGGTTTATGCATTTCATTCTATAAAAAAATATCCCCTCATCCACCAAAAAAATAGAAAATTTTTCTTTTTTATTAAAATTAATGTACTTGATGATAACGAATCATATTATTAAAAATTTGTTTAGAATTTTGTCCTCGTATTGGATCTATGTGAGTTTGTTTAAGAAAAGGTTGAAGATATGTACTTCTATAAATAAAAAAAAAAAAGAGGATAATACTTTTCTTATTTTAATAAGAAACTTTATTATACCGAACAGCTGCTTGAACATGTGTTTGTTGTTGTTCTTGTAGAGTTTCTTGACTTGCTGAACTTGTAATACTGGATGTTTGCTATAAGCAAAAAAATAGAATTTTTATATAGATCTAAAATTATTTGAAAGAATTGATTTACTTTAGATTGAATGTCATCATTATCAACTATTTTTACTGTTTTTTTTGCCGGAGAATGAGCTAATATTTTCTTTCCAATAAAAGCATTTTTTTCAATGTCAGAATCAATACCTTAAAATAATAAAATATATGAAATAAAATCTAATCATAGAATTCTAACCAATAACTCGAGCTAAATGCATAGTAGCTGTTTCATCACCACGCCAAGCACTAAAATAATATATTTAAAAATAAATATATTATGATTTTTTTTTCTTCTACTTTTTTGTTAATACAAGCAAACAATTAAGCTGTTGTGTTAAACTTTGAATTTCATTTTTAGCTGTATTTAATTGATTTTGTAAATCTTCTGTTGGCTCCTCTTCAATTGGTTCATTTATGTCATCCATATTCATCTATTGAAGCTAATATATAACTAATAATTATGTTAATAATTTAAATTTAATCATATACAATACACATACATGTCAAGACAATTTCCATATAATATTTTAAGACGCGACAAGAGAGAATGAAATAACTATTTTTTTAAGTTTTTACTTATGTGAATGTGTGTATGTATATACGTCACCATGTTGCCAATGGTGGTAGCAGTGATGGTGTTTCGCGTTGTTCTCTCTTTACTCTTCCCTTTCTTCTATTATTATTGTTTATTTTTTAAGCGCAATACTGTTTGAGTTTGATGCTTTATAGGTCGCTATTATTTGTTCATCATTCGACGATTTTTTTTTTATTCGAAAGACAGTGTATGTAAAAGAAAGTAACAGAGATTTTCTTTTTTCCACTTGAAAAAACATAAATTTAAGAACATTAATAATGTTGACATCAAGTTTTCTTTTTTTCTTATTCATAAATACTATCAGTTAAAATCAAAATAAAATTGAATATTAGATGTTTTTAAAGATTAAAAATTATTCTTTTTTTACTAATAATAATTCTATCTTTAATAATAACATATAAAAAATTTCAATCAATCTTTTATATTATGAAAGAATAATTCTAATCAATGATGATTTAATATTTCTTTTCATACACTAATAAATATATTTTAAATTTTATCAATTATTATTATCAATTGATTATTACAATTTAATATTTTTAAATAAAAACAAAAAAGATTTAATTATTATTACAATATTGATTATTATTATGAATAATATATATTTTTTCTTTTACTATTAAAAAAAGATTCAACCAAACAAATATGTTAACAATAACAATTAAGTATGGTTCATTTAACAACATTTGTTGCACAAGATTTCAATTCAAACATAACAGTTCATGATAGAATAACATTTATATAAATATGCTTCTGGCGACATTTTTTAAAGAATGTTACGCCATCAATCAACATACAAAAAAAAAAAATTTCTCCATTATTTCTTTCTTCTTCTATGAATGTGGGTCTCGTTGTCAAAGATCGTCAAGCAAAAATGGTAACTTATACAAGCATCGATACGAACTGATTGATTGATCAAGTCGAACCGAAGTTGAAGAAACAGAAAGAAAAGAAATTGACACTGTTAGCTTTTTTTTCTTTTCTTTTCGCTTCTTCTCTTTTTCTATTATATTGTTGTTGTTTATTCACAAATTTTAATCACCTCGTTTGGTTTCTTGTATGAATGCATAGACACACGTTCATATTTTGTTATCATAGTAGAAAATGCATATAAGATTATTTTTTTTCTTCAAAAAAAACAAATGAATCAATATTTGTATTGATTTCAAAATCTATTTTTATTCTTAGATCGATGTCTCAGTCGCCGAGATCAGGTGCCGATGCGACTACGACTGGCGACGATCTTAGTCAAAATATCGATGATTCGATTGATTCCAATGATGAATATCGACTACCAACAAAAACTTATAAAAAAAGTAAGTTATTTTATTTTATATTCTTATCATATATTAATTCTTAATAAGTAAAAATTTCGATTAATTAATAATTAAATATGAATATATTATATTTTCTTTCTCAAACAGCTATTGAATTTTCATGTAACTAAGCAATTATATTTTTTTTTTGTTCCGAAGTAGGCGTATCTAGTAAAGAAAAAGGATGTTTTTCTTTTGTATTTTTGAATAGGAAAAAAGAAAGATATCTTTAAGCATTTTTTAGTTCAATGTTCATATAAAATAAGAACATTTATATGTTCTTATAGATGAAAAAAAAATCTTCTTTTTTTTTTCTTTATAAAATCAGCATGTACTTGTATTTTTTTGGCTTCTTTGTTTCTAATTTATATTTGACCATGGAAGAAAATCATAGAATTTTTAATATTAGAAGAAACCATTAAAAATTTGAAATCATTTTACATCTTCTTCTTGTAAAAACAGAAGTCATTTCTTTTGTTTTTTCTTATTATTTAAGTTTTAAGTAGTTTATAAAATCAATCTTTTAAAAAACGAAACAAATATTCGTTTTGAGAAAAGAAAAACTCAAATGAAAATCATGTAATATTACAAGAAAGAAAAAATATTTAAGTAAAAGATGTCTATTCAAGTGTATCACGAGATTGCAGATAATAGATAGATGGATCTTTAAATGGATCAGGATTATCGTAATCATTTCTGTTAGTTATTATTGGTGATGAGCCATATTGTCTTGGTGGAAAACGATTTTTGTCATTTTTGCGTACAGATCGTCCAAGATTTCCATCTGAGTTATATGCGTTTTTAGGTGGTTCATATTTGCCTGGTGGTAATTTTTTATAAACTCGTCTTACAACGGTTGGTTCAGGTTTAATATAAGCTTTTTCTTCGATAGGTTTAATATAAGTTTTTTCTTCGATAGGTTCAATTTTACGTTGTTTTATATTTCGATCACCTTGATGAATGATTTTAGGTGGCGGAGTATTACTAGTGCGTAAAACTTGAACAGGAGAATTTATTGGTGATCGATAATTATGATTTGGAACTGCTTCAATATGATACATCTCAGGTATTTTTGGTAGTATTGGAGAATAAAACGTATCATCACGTCTTATTCTTTGATTTCGTTCAATAATTTCTGTATCAGATTTGATTTGTCGTTTTGGTCCAGTATGCCATACTTCATTTGTTAGTGGTGGAGGTGTTTGAGCACGTTGATGAATAACACGAACTGTACGTGCTGGTGGTGGTGGTTGTCGTCTATTTTGAACAATATAACGTCGAGGTGGTTCAGGTGGTGGACTATGATCTTGAGGAAGCATTTGACCTTCTCTATCAACATAATAAAATGTTGTTGGACGAGGTACTGGACGACGTACAATAACTTTTTCTGTTGGTGGTGGACGATGTATAACAACTTTTTCGGGTTGTGGTGAACGATGTATAAGAACTTTTTGTGGTGGTGTACGATCACGTTGAACAATTTGTCGTCGAACAACAATTGGTTCTTCGACTGGTTGTTCATAAATAACTCGACGTGGTCGTACTGTTGGTGCTGGATAAACAGCTTTACGAATATAACGAGGTGTTGGTTCATCTTCTATTTCATATGCATATCGATCCTATAATAATATTAAAGAAAAAAGTAAAAAATATATTAAAAATATATTTATTTACTTTTACGTAAGGAATTTCATCATCATTTGAACGATAATCAAGTCTATCATCATGATTTGAAAAAAAAACTTGTTTTCCCGGTCGTTTTCCTTGACGAACTTCTTGAATAGCATCTTCATCACATATTTCACATAAACCAGTTTCAGGATCGATTATATGTTTACCGAGGTGACCCATTGTCAATGAGTATTAAGCGTAATATTGATGTTTAAATACACCTTCTTTCTATTTTTCTTTTAATAATTCACTACTCAAATACGAATGGTCTCATCTGTCCTATTTCTACTTGTCTGTTTTTTTTGTTGTTCCGACAACCGTTTGAAAATTCAACAATTTACTCACTTATTCGAATGCAATGATTTAGAAGCAACATAAAAGCTATCGATCGTCTTTTTTTTTTTAATATTTTTGTTCGATAGCTTTTATGCACTTTACATTATTCTTACATTCTGTTTCTCTCCCTCTCCTTTCCCTCCTCTCTTACTCTCGCTCTCTCTCTCTTCCAATGACTTAAAAAGCATGACAGAAAAAGAAAAAACTACGTCAAACGTAGCTTAAAGAAAGAGAGATCGATCTATCAATCGTTCTTCTCTCCCTCTCTCTCACCTTACAAATTGATGCCAATGATAAACAAAAATAAAAAAAAAATAAAATAAAATAAAAAAAACGAAAATAATAAGAGATTTACCTGTTCTATTTTTGTCTACATATAGTCAATCGACCAAATGATACAGATAATGAGACATCATCTTCAACTCCATCCAAAAAACAACAACAACAATCGGGTTTGCTTTAAATATAAATAAAATTAGTTATTTATTTTCTTTCTCTATATAAAACATTCAGCATTAGGTGTATCACGTAATGAACAAAGCGAAGTTTTTTCTCTTACATCGACAACGGGAAATGCACCAACAGCATCAAAAAGACGAAGTACTCAACATTCAATTCCATCACGTCAACAAAAGACAGCAAAAAAATCGTCTACGTATAATAATAATAATAATAATAATATATAAAAGAAAAATAAAGATATTTGTTTTTTTTCTTCAAAGAATAAGTGTTCAAACAGAATGGACATGGAAAGATATGGAAATGCTCGAACAATATCGAGGTATATATTTCTATGATAAAAATTTAAAAATAAAATAAATTTTTATATTATTAGTTCGAGAAGAAGAACCTGAAACAGTACCTGTTGAAGAATATGAAGAATCAGATAAAGAAATTATAATAGAGCCAATAGTACCAATTTCAAAAGTTTCCGAAGTAATTAAAATAAATAATTAATTAAAAATAAATATTTATTCGTTATTTTAAAGTCACCTGAACAAGCTGAATCTACAATTAGTTCATTACCTGAATTACCAATTTTAACATCTGTTGGACCACCACCTATTTTACAAGTTAAATTAATCTTTTTATTATTTTGTTTTAAAATGAATTATTTATTTTTATTTATAGTATAATCCTGAATCGAAACAAAAATCATTTGATCTATCTCGAACAGATGAACAAGCCATTGAAACTGAATTACGTGAATTAGGTGTACATATTCATGGACATGTTCCATGTGAATTTTGTGGTCAAGATTTACTTAAATGGCCAACAATTGTTGAACAAGAAAAATTTCCACCAAGCCAAGTATATAAATATATGCAATGAAAAATCTTTTTTTTTTAATTTTATATTTTTTTAATTTTAGTTATTTTGTTGTACTGAATATCGTGAATTTGTTGAAGCTGTACTTGAAATGCAAAAAGAAGAAAGTCAAAAACTTGATTCAAAACAAATTGATATACAACCACATGCTAAAGTTCGTAGTCGACGAGCTCGACAATTAGCTGAAGAACGAGCCAAAACAAGGTTTGTCGAAAAACTGAAAAAAAACCACAAAAAATTCTAATGCTTCCATATCTTATATGCTTATCTATTAGAGTTTGGGAACGTCATTTAGCTGAACAAAAACGTCTTGAAGAACAAGCACAAAAATTAGCACATACGTCACAATCAAAATCTAGTGATCTGCGTATGTAAATAATCTGACTAGTTTTTTTTTTCTTCGTTTTGTTTTTATCAATTAAATCCTATCAGAATCAGCTGGAAGTACTGATATCAGTCAATCACCACATAAAGTTATGGATAGACGTGCAGCGGCAAAATTGTTACAGGATGATTGTATATATCTACATATTGTTTGAACAGTTTTTTTTTCTTGATAATCATCACATTATTTACACAGTAGTTTTTTTTCCTATATACACATTCACTATTGTGTGTATTTGCTATATACATACACTTGTGCAGGACGTCAAGCACATATCAATACAACACGAAAACATAATACAATCACAGCAACAAATAGTCAATATGGTGAAGGATTAATGAGCAATGCAGCTGAAAGTATTTTTTTAAATAATCATAATCACAATAATATGTAGAGTTTTTTATTGTGTGCATAGCTTTTGTTTGATCCTTCATTTTTTCCCTCTCCCCTTTGCCTAATTGATGAATCCATTTTTCCGAGATATATGTTTATTATACATAGTCGGAAAAAAGAAATAGGATTCTGTATTTTGTATATACATACAGGAAGACCACATCAATCAAATTCATATCGTGGTGTATCATCAATACCTAGTAGCTCACCATCGCCGAGTACCGAACCGGGCTCGGCTAGTAAGTGTGCTTATTGTACTAATATTCACTTATTAATAATCATTTTGTGTATATATGTGTGTTGCTCTATGTATTTCTACTAATGCTAATTGTAATATTTTATATGATAATAAAAACAAAATGAAAACTTCTTTTTATTCTAAATAGTGGCAGCAAAAATGAAGACATTAACATATCAATTATCGAATTTAAAATTTGTTGAAGAAGGTTGGACATTACAAAGGCCACCAGATTTTGAAATAAGTTCAGAAGAGGAATCTGAAGATGAAGAACATATACTTGTACCAAGAGATCTTACTTCCTCAGCAATTAAAGTAATGATAAAATGAAATGAATGATTATTAATATAATATATATTTTTTTTTAACCATGAATAGAAATTTGAAAGACCATTAATTCAAAGATTTTATAAGGATGGATCAAAAGCAGCTATTCTTTTTCCAAATGGAACAGGCTGTGTATAGTGAGTTTTATTTTTAAAGTTTGTTAGAAATCTTTTTTTTTCTATTGAGTTTTATAGTTATCCATCGGGAAATTTAGCTATTAGTATATCAGAAGTCGCTCGTGCTATGCTTTTATATACTGCATTTACTGATGAATCAACGCTTACAGCAAAACAAATTGCACAATTTGATCCATTTGGAAATGGTTATTGTAATTTTACAAATGGAGATTTAAGGTATGTATAATAATTTTTAATATATATTAATATGTTCACCGCGTAAATTTCGATAACTTCTTCTTATTGAAATCTATAGTTATAACAAGATTTTCTAGTTAATTTCTTAACTTTCTTCTTCTTTTATTTTTTAAACAGATTACAATTGACAGCACTTGAAGGTGTAGAATTACATTCTGATGGTAGTCGACGACGTCGTTGGAATTGGTGGACAAAAGTAAATACATCTTTAGACGCACATGTACATGCACCACCATTTCAACCAATATTATTTCATTTAAATGATGAAATTGTTATAAAAATTTGTTCACAAGAAAAAATTTATATGAAATTTTCTAGTGAACTTGTTGAACTTAAATTTAAAGTTGGTGCTAGATTAAAAGTAATTATAAAAGAATATTTTTAATAAAAGTTTATATTTATTTATATTCATATATTTAAGGTAAATAATGTAAATAATTTACCATCAACACAAAAAACTGATCCATATGAAAATTTTCTAAAAAAGAAAAATCTTGTATTAACGTAAGTTATGATTCATATTGTATATATTTTTTTGTCTGTAATACATTCATTTTTATTTTTTTTATAGACGTTTATTAAAAAATATTCAAAATGAAGCTCAACAGTATGTTAAAAGTCAAGAATCAGTACGAAATTCTCAACAAACAACATTAATTAATCTTCAACAACAAAATCGTACAAAACGACCAATGAAACAAAGTTTATTTCCACCTATAAGACAAAATGAAGAAAAAATTCAAAATAATCGTAAAATCTATCGTAATATCATTGTCACGTAAAGGTCCAACTTTTTTTTTTAACCTTGACAATTGACTACTGATAAAATAGCTTACATATGTATGTAGTATGTGTGTCTTTTATCTTTTCTATGCTTCATTTTTTTTCTCTCTCACTCTCTTTCTCTATTGAATAAACTAAAGATATTTAATCTCGTATTCGAATCATTTTTATTCATCATTTTGTACTTACATTTATATTACATCGAACGAATCAATGCGATTATTTGGGATTTATATTTTTGCTTTGATTTTTATCCTTGCATTTGTTTTTCGTAAGATTCTTTTTTCATTAAATTTATATATATATATATATATATATATGTACTATTATTCTTTCTATAATACAGAGGATGTTTATGGTAATGAACATCATAAAAAAGGTCATGGACAAAAAGGAGTAGGTCATCGTGATGGCCGTCTAGATGATCGATCACCATCACATGGTCATGGTCGTGATCATAGTGGTTCAAGTGGTCGTAGTTCATCATCAGGTAAACACAAGGATAAATCACCTCATCGTGATGGAAAACATAAAGATAAAAAACATGGTAAAAATAAACATACAAAACATCAATCTGGTAAAAAAAATAAACATCATTCTCCTGGCAAAAAACAACATAATTAATTTGATTTATTCTTTTTTTTTCTTTTATTTTAAATAATTCAAAGAAAAAAAGCAAAAATTTTGTCTTTTTTTTTTTTTAAATTTTAATTTGAAATACAATCACCATAGCTATCCTCATAATAATCATTTAAACATTTACAACGTGAAAATGTACTAGTTATACGTTGACATACAGAACGATCAGTTGTACATTGATAATAACCTTTATTACAACATAATGGTGCATTATGTACCATTAATGGTTCATCACCTAATTGCATATCACCACAATATGCCATTATATCCAATTTATAAAATTGACTAAGAAAATTAGATATTTTAAATAAAAAAAAAAAGACTTATTTTTTTTATTAAAAGAAAACTTACGTTGTTGTTGTAATTAAATGAAAATTTTTATTTGTAAATTGATCTTTTGTACGATTAGCCCAACCATAAAGCATTAATGTTTTAACAATTGTTTTAAACCAATCAGTTTTACAAGATTGACATGTTATATTTTCTGAATAAAGACTTACATCAGTTAATTGATAACCATTTAAATGAAATAATTCTTTTGGAAATATATTTATTGTTCGACTACCAAAATGAATAATTTTTATATGTGATAAACTATTTAAATCTTCTATATAATTAAGTGGAAAATAATTTAAACTAGTAAATATATGTAAATAACGTAAATTAGTTAAATATTCTATAGATGGATAAGCAATAAGTGAATGCATATCATCAAGAATTAATTCAGTTAAATTTGATAAATTTTCTAATGATAATGGTAAACGTTCTATATTAACATCTACAAAACGAATTGTTTGTAATTGATATGCATTTAAAAAAATATCATCAGGTAAAATAGTTGATGAAAATTGTGTATGACTTATAGAAATAACACGTAATGTTTGACAAGAAAATGCACGTGATTCTATTGAATGAATATGTGATGATTCAATTAATAAACCTAATAAATATTGTTGTTGATATTGACCACATATTTCTTTTTGAATATAAAGATTTGGACTTGTAGTAATTTTTAATGGTAATTTTTTTTCTGATATATCTTTTATTTTTAATAGATCATTTGAAAGTATATTAAGATTTGAACAATGATAAGTTAATGAATAACCATAACTTTTTTTATATCGATCATAATCAATTCTACATGTTCCAAATGATTTTGTAACATATATAATTAATAAATATAAACTAATTGTAAACCATTGAAAGAACATTTCGTATTATTATGAATATATAATATAATATATTTTGATTGTTTCGTTTTTTTTTTCTTTTCTTTTATTTCTATTATTGATAAGACAATCATGAAAATGTATTCGATTCGGTCATTGAATATGGTAATAAACCAATTTGATTATAATAGTTTAAAGAAAAGTTCATGCATATAAATTTAATCAATGTTTATACTCATCTTTCTTTTATAATACATTTGAAATACAATCGATGAAAAAAAGTCTTGCAAATCTTTTTTACTTTTAAATTATATATTAAAATTACACAAATTGCTATTTTGAATCAATATAAACTTAAGATGTCTCAATAAATTTGATTTCTTTTTGTATATGTAATAAAAAATGTTTGTTGTCGAATACAAATAACGTACATTAGACAATACATTATTTCATGAATAAAAAGATAGGATGAAACAACCTTTATTACTCACTAAAAGAATGTTTAGTTGAAACAATGAATAATATAAATAGTACTGGATTTCTGCTATACAATCAAATTAAATTAATACTATGTAATTTTAAAAGAAAAACGTTTTTTTTTAAAAAGTAGAATCGTTAAGATATAAACAATGACAAATAGTTTTATTTAAAAATGATTCACGTGTATATA
Source organism: Macrotrachela quadricornifera (assembly GCA_022393335.1). Lineage (NCBI taxonomy): Eukaryota > Metazoa > Rotifera > Eurotatoria > Philodinida > Philodinidae > Macrotrachela > Macrotrachela quadricornifera. Next base: position 20,809 of record JAJEKB010025230.1, on the reverse strand, counting down.
TTTTGATAAAAAAAAATTTACTAATAATATAACTTCAAAAATCAATGGAATGTTTGACAAATTAATTTGTTTTTCTTTCGACAAAAATTTAATAATATTAATTTATTTTATGAAATGTTTATAGTTATTCAATATTTAAAAAAAAGGAAAAAAAAAAGATTTTTATTTTGTATATTAATTTAATTGATTAACAATTTCCATAATTTCAAATAGAATACCTTGATTAACACGTGGCATATTTGCTATAGCAGCATCAGCTTTATCTTTTGCTTCTTGTTTTGTTAAATCTCCACGTAATGATAAAATTTGTATAGTTTGATCCATAGTTAAGCTTGGATATTTTTTTGCTAATGTTGCTATTTCAAGTACAATTGAATCTACATCTGTTTGTTCAAATACATCAGCTATATTACTTAATATATTAAAATGATATTCTGTTGCATTATCAGCTGATGTACCATCCCATGATTTAAATTCTTTATCAAGCATTGAAGCTTCTATACGTAATTGTTCTGCACACATACGTCGTTCTTGTGGTGAAGAAAATTTAATAGATGGACTACGTGAAAACATATTTCGTAAATAGTAAGCTAATATACGTTTATGCCATGTATAAAAAAGATAAGCTAATAAAGGTTTTTTTAAATGTGTTAATTCTGAACTCCAATAATCACGTGTTGTTTCAATAATTGTTCCACAACATGGTTTAGCTGTTGAACCAAACCATTCACGTGTAAAAAGAATTTTAAGATATTTAACTGTATCTATTTCAATTTCTTGTAATATTATTTCACAACAATATTCAGCTGTACGTTCAAACATTTTCCCCATACTTTCATAACGATCTAATTGTTGTTGTGATGAACGTGATAAATCATCAAGATCATCACGATCATATTTTTTTCTTACTACAAGCATAAAATTTGGTATAGATTCACAATTATTTGCATTAGCTACCATTTGTTTTGTAAATTTTCCTTTAAATGATTGTCGATCATGAAAATATTTTTTTGCATATATATTTATTTCATTTATATATAAATCACGAAATTCATTTGTTTTTTGTAATATCATACCAAGTATTAATTGACATGTTTCATCAGACATTTGTTTAGCCATATCAAGTGTTTCTATAATCATATTTATTAACATACGTGGCATTGTTGTAGCATAATAATGTTCAGATGTTAATTCAACTTCTTTTAATGCATTCCAATCCTAGATAATTATTTAAAAAATGAATTTTTTGCGAAATATGATATTAATTTTTTTTTTAAAAATATAATTTTAAACAAACCTTAACTTCCGATGATATAATATTTGGTATCCATTCAGTAAATTTTTGTTTTCTTTCATTAATAAACACATCAGTTACTGCTGCAAGCATATCTTTTTCAAGTAATGGAGATAATTGACTAATATCTAATTTTAAATCGGGATTTCCTAAACATTCAGCACCTCTAAATACACACACAAAAAAAAGAGAAATTTTTATTTGAAATAAAATAATTATTTTGTTAATTCATACTGATAATCACGAACAAATGTAACAATTGTATAAACTTCAGCTGTTGTTAATGTATCACCTTCACTACGTCGTTTTGGATCACATATTTCCATTAAATGTTCTTTAAGACAATTATGATAATAATCAAGAAATCGATTAACTATATCATATTGTTTTGGAAAACAACGAAGACATGTTTTCTAACAAAGAAAATTTATTTTAATTAATTAATAATAAAAAAACAAAAGAATTCTTACTGTAATTATACGAAAATCACTTAAAAATATTCGTCGACACATTTCTAAATGACGTGTTAACCAATATTTATGTTCATCTCGTGTTTCTAATTGATTTCCTTCAATACTAGCAAAAAAGAAAAGAAAAGATTTTATTCAGAATAAATAATAAAATAGTTTTTTTTATTTATCTTACCGATCTTTCACACTTTTTCTTAATAATTCAAAACAAAGTTTTTTCCATTGTCTTGGTCGATCAGGCGGACTAAAACCTGTTAATTCTTTTTTTTCTGCCCAAAATCGATCAACTCTAATAAAATAAAATATATATATTTAAAAATTTAAAATAAAATTATAATATTCTAACTGTTCTTCTCGTTCAATAATTCTTAATGCAGTAACAAGTTTTTCTGGTGCACTTATTGCACAATCATACCATCGAGATATTCGAAATGAAATTAATTGTCGAAGATGTTTAACAAGTCTTTCATAATCAGCAAAATAATTTGTTACTAATTGTATATCATCAGGTTGAGAATCTTTTTCTTGTACTTTATGTAATTCAAATAAAAGATAATTTCGAGAATTTTCAATTTCCATTATAAGTTGATGAGCTTGTAAAAGTTTTTCTTGTCCCATTAATTCATCAGCTTTTTTAACATTTTCAGGTGTTTTTATTATATAATCAAGATTTGCTTGAGCCAAAGAAAGTTGTCTAATAAATAAAATTAATTTTTTTATGAAAAAAACAAACAAAAAATTTAAATTATATTACCTATATGTATTTGCTTCATGACGTAAATCTTCAAGTTTTGATTGTAATGGAGCTATTTTTTGTAATTTTTCATCTGTTTCACGCATAGTTCGTTCAACTGTTTTCATATTATCAAGAGATATTTGTAATTGAGCAATACCTGTTTTAATACTTTCTAATTGTGATTGAACAGCTGTACGTAATTGTTCATCAAGAGTACGCTAAATAATAAAATAAAATTTAGTTTTATTAATTTTTAAATAAGAACTTTTCGTTGAGCAGCAGCTGTACGTAATTGATCAAGTTTTTCAAGATTTTCTGGTTTTTCTAATTTAGCTTGAATAATTCGAAGTGCATTTGTTTCAGCTTCACGACGCATATCATCTAATAGATTACTTTCAGAATTTTGTGTAGAAGGTGATGTGACACCTGCAAGTATATCCATATTTATATTCAAATCTGAAAATGAGATTATTTATCAAATTTATTATATAATTAAATTCTTTTATTTTAAGCAGAACATTTGTTTTTGTTAATTTAAATGATTCGTGAAAATCAAGATTTTGTTATATGAATAACTGGATCTTACGAAACAAAAAACATAGCAAGAAGTACTCGTTAATGTTCAATGCAATATGAGTGGTGACATCTAGTTTGAGTGAACAAGTCAGAAGAAAAAATGATATTGGAAACTACTTAAAATAGTTATTCTTCGAAACTATAGTTTTGTTTTTCAAAAATACATGATTTCACATCATTGATGGCACTACACTAAACTCCTAATTTGATAAATGTACAAGAAATATTTTATGGAAGCAATGGAGGTACAACAAATTTGTGTTCATATTCGAATTTTAATTGATCAGAAAAATCTAATATCATAATTATTCTCTATGAATATTATTGTTTATATGTTATCAATTTTACTTTTTGATTTTAAGTTTTATATAAACTGCATAGATAGATTCTTCAATTGACATCGATTTAAGGATTTATCTCAATGTATTCATAGACGATTATTATTTGAATAATCAATTTTTGGTATGGAAGCTGAGCGCAACAAACACAAGCAAAAAAGTGAAACAATAGCAAATCACAGATGATTGGTCCTTAAATTTTCTGATGGGGCCCGATATAGCATAGACACTATTCGATAGAGAAAATTATTCTCTATCGAACTGTGTATTTAGTTTTCTCCGAAAAAGTGGCAAGTAATGACACAAAACGTCATTAAAGATGAGATTGTAGCGACCTCGCCATGGTGTATTTTGCTTGTATTGAGTTAAGTCTCATTACTTGCCACTTTTTAAAAAAAAACCAAGAACACAGTTCGATAGAGAATAATTTTCTCTAACGAATAGTATCTATGCTATATCGGGCCCCGGCCAAAAAACCAAAGGACCAATCATAGACCATTTGCTATTGATTCGATGAGTCATCGCTCTCAGCGTACATACCATTTATCAGTAGATAAAATGAATCATTGAAATACAATGAATGGATAGATAAGTTGTCGAATGAAACGGTTTTTTATAGAACTATTTGTACAATAAAATAATTGTTTAGTGTTGGTTGCGACACCTGTCTATCGACTAGTTCTCTTTTCTCTAATAGGAAACAAATAAAAAATATACTTTGAAGAAATGTATGTCAAGCACATATAGATTATTGTCAGATCATATGGATACTTCGTACTCATGCCTGACTTTTATTAAAATTAACATTTACTTTGTCTCTACTTATTCTAGATATAAATAAATCGAAATCAAAAATTATACAATTATTAAATATTCATCTAGTTTATTTATATCTATGGTTAAAAAATGACACAAAATATGATTTATACAACATCAATATTAGATGTATCAAAAGGTATTCATAAACATCATCATAATCAAAAAGAAGATGATGAAGATCTCATATTTGGAGCATTGGATGATGAAAATACTTTAAAAAATAAATCTAATGAAGATATTCATTATCATGAAAATATTGGAAAACGTGAACGTGCATATTCATCGAGAAGTACAATTGATGATGAATGGGAAAATATGTTATCAATAACGGATAGTACTGAACCAATAAAATCTATTAATCATCTTGAATCAATTAAAGGAAAAAAACCAACTGAACAAATTATTGGTATGTCAAATTTTCGTGCTAAACATCGTTTAAATCATTATTCAAAAACAAATACATTTGTTCGTTGGAAAGATGCAGTAAAAAAAGTTGTTAAACTTAAAGATCCTTGGTAAAGAAATTTTTGTTTTTTATTTTTTTGTTTTCTTTTAATCCTTTATCTCCTTCCTCTTTGATCATTGGAGTGATCATTTGTAGAGCAATTGTAGAAATCAACGGAAGCATCGAATTCAAGAAAAGGATAAGAACCTGTTCTTGTAATAAACGTCATGGACTATTGATTGATAAAAGTGATATTTCCTTTCAATACTACACCGTTGAAAGAATGTATCTATAAAACCGATAATTTTGGAAATAAAATATCTTCTACTCGTAGTCAATATAGATCTTTTGGAATTGCTATGTAATATTAGTTGATGAAGAATATCTCTAATGAATTGAATATGTTTCGAAAACTTTATGACAACTTCGTAAATTATTCGTACAAAGGCATTCAATTGGTTATATCACCACTATTGAACAGATGTAGGGTAGTCAAACGGTTCGAAGTAGACTAGGTTATAATATGACAATATGTGTCAAAGACGCATGTATTCTTTGGATCAATCAAATCTTCTTACTCTAGGTGCGAGATATTTAATAAATCAAACCAAATGATTGCCATATTAAGAAGACTAGTTTTCTAATATATAAAGTAATTTTATCAGTAGTTCTTGTAAAACTATTATGAAGATAAAGAAGTTAATAAATCATATTTATTTTAGGCTTGATTTTAAAATTGATCAATATCCTGAAGAAATTGTTACACGCCATGAATTTGATCCAATTAAACGTACATGGCAAATAAGTCAAATAACAATTAAAATTGAATCAAAACCATTTGCACATGGAAGTATGAGAGAATGTTATCGTTTGTAAGTATTTGTTTTATTTAATTAAAAAAAAAAACATGTTTTTTTTTTTATTTACTTATTTAGAAAAAAGCTCTCAATTTTTTCAACTTATCAAGATTGGATTCATTCAAGTAATTATATTGCTAAACGATATATTGAAGATGTGCCTATGGCAAGATATTTTGATGATGTTATGATGCAAATGACAACAAAATTATGGGCAACATATTATAATCAACATAATCCACCAAAAAAGGTTTTATTTTATATATATATGAATATTTTCATAATAAAATTTATTGTTTTTTTTTTCTACTTTAAAAGGTTGATATTGTTCAAATGAGTGTATTAGAATTTAAAGATCGTCCTGGTCGACCGTTTTATCATCTTGAAAGATTTATTGTAAAATAAATTCATATAAATGTATTAATTTTTATGATTAATTTAGGAAGGAGACTATATTAAATATAATTCAAATAGTGGTTTTGTTTGTGATGATACATTACGTCATACACCACAGGTTAGATTCGTATTTATTTCATATATAAAAATAAAGAAAATATTCGATTTTTATATGAAAGGCATTTAGTCATTTTACATTCGAAGCATCGTGCCATGAACAAATTGTTGTTGATATTCAAGGTGTTGGAGATTTATATACTGATCCACAAATTCATACACATATTGGTATAGAATATGGAGGTAAATAAATTTTTCTATTTATTTATGTATTCATTCGATTTTTTTTTTATAGAAGGTAATCTTGGTATTCGTGGTATGGCATTATTTTTTTCTACACATGAATGTAATTCAATATGTACTCATTTAAATTTAACACAATTTGATTTATCAACTAATGAACATGAACGTCAATTACAACAACATTCATTAAATTCACCGATTAATTTAAATATGGCAGCACAAACAGCATGTCGTGGTAATGAAGAACCATTGAGTGGTCTATCAAAATTTGGTTCATATATTCGACATTTATGTTCTCAATCATCAATATCAGAAGATGAATCCGATGGTTATGTTTCAGAAACATCATCAAAAACAGCTGCTAATGTACAATTATTAGATCATAGTTTATCAATACCAAAACATGCACATTTTATGACAAGATTTAGTGAAGAAAATATTCCATTATCATCATCATCATCATCGTCATCATCAATGACAAAAGCTAGAATACCAGTATTATCATCATCAGTTAAAATGACTACTCCATCACCAGTAAGATTTTTTAATATTTATTCAAGAAAAAAAAAAATCGAAATTTTCTTTTTCTTTTTTTATTTTTAAGGAAATAAAATTGACGTTTGACGATATTCTAAATGCACAACTTCCTTTTAATTATGCAAATACTCATCGTCCTTCATCAGTTATAGAAGAAAAAGCTCAATTAGAAAAATTTCATGAAATGTCTGCATATTATGAAAAATATGAAAGTATTCTTGGACAGGTACTATTAATTTTCAAAAATTAAATTCCGAAATTCTAACTCTTTTCTATAAAATAATATTTCACTGTTACCACATGTACTAAAATAGTGTTACGATGATTTTATCTTATGATCATTGCATATTTCATCCAAACCCTTATGCCTCAGCAAATTCAACTCTCCTTTCTATCTAACAATATATGCAATATATGAGGATGAGAGACTTCTGCGTAACACTGTAAATTATATAGTTTTACGTAGTTATTAGCAAAATCTATTAAAATAAGTTTTTCAAATTGAATGATTCCTTTTTTTTAAATTTAGATTCATCTGGAAATGTGTAAATATTATCAAGTTGGTCGATTTAGTGAATTAGGTTCTGAAGAATTTGATGAAGAATCTGCATTTTTTCATTTGCAACAAGCAGCTGAATTATCTGTAAAAGAAGCTATATTTGCATTAGCAAAAATTTATTTAGATTTACCACGTGATCTTTTAGTTAATTATCAACCGACAGTAAAAATTTTTCTATGAAAATAATTTCTAATATATATTATTCATTTATTTTTTTTTTCATAGAATCAAACTGATCAATTTGATAAAGGTTTAAATATGATGATACGTGCTAGTGAATGTGATGAAATAGAAGCAAATCTTTATTTAGCACAATTCTATGATAAAGGTCTTAATGGACATTTGTTTGTATTTTATTTATTTATTTGTGTAATTATACGAAAAATATTTATTTTAGAGAACAGGATTGGAAAAAATCAGTTGAATATTACGAAAAATATATTGATTTACGTGAAAATCAATCGAATAATACTGATGAAGATAGTGGAATAAATGAACCAAATCAATTAAATTCAACACATGAGGCAGTTCCGTTTCATGATCAACATGATATTGTTGCTCGTTTAGCAACTTTATATAAAACAGGTGGATTTAATTTACAATGTAATTATCAAAAATCAGGTAAATATTATATATTTTTGTTTTTTAAATGAATTCAATATATATTTTATATTATTAAAAGGTGATTTATTTAATAAAGCAGCAGAAATGGCTACTGCAGCAATGAAAGGACGTCTTGCTAATAAATATTATGAAGCAGCTGAACAAGCCTACGCATTAGGAGAGGATGATGCTAGTTAACTAATATTTTCTTTTGCTGATTTACTGATCAATTCAAGTAATGATTTTCTCTCTTAGTATTTTTTGTTGTATAAGATTAAATTATTATTATTATTACTCACTTTCTTGTGTCTATTCGATCTGTCTTAACTTTATGTGTGGTGAATTTTCATATTGGTTAGACGTTTCTTTTAGCTTAGCTTCACTAAATATCATTAGCACACTTATGCTTATTTATTTATTTATTTTTCGTTAAGTATATGCATTGTTGACAATTTATGCTCAACTATTTTTTGATGAACTGTATATATAAAAAAAAGAACGCATGAATAAAATTTTAGACTAAACAAAAAAAAACCAAATTCAACATATAGAAAGAGAATATGGAAATTTTATTTACAAGTCAAAATTTATATGCAATCAAATGTATATATCACATTTAGTATTTTTGAAATTTATTAAAAAAACTCTGTCCATAATATGAAACGAAATTTAAAGGGAAAGGTGTATTTATTGAATCTAATGAATAGGATAAATCTTTTCACATCATTACTACAATTGTTCATTATGAACATTATTTAATTGATGTGCGTCTATATATTTTCGTTTTTGTTCTCGTATTTGACTTTGACATTCTCTTATATTTGCTCGTCGCTCTCATTCTTTACATCGGCGTGCATGCTCTCGATGAATAAAAATCAGCGCAGCTAAACAAACATAACAACTAATTTTTATATCATATCCGTTGATGTCCAACGACAATTATCTGTAATGGAGGGAAAGAAAACTGAAAAATGGATTTATATGTCGTGCCTGATTGCATCCAATGGCAATTATCTGTAAGTGGTGAAAGGGAGCAGGAAAACCTCACCGTAAAACTTACATTTACATTTTTAAGTGCTCATTCCACAAAAGATAGAAAGTAAAGATATACAAAAAAAAGTTGTACAAGATGGCAGGCTGAACTTAATGGATGGTAATACTTTTCATTCCATTTTTATTATTTCGTCATATTAAAAAAATAACATATACCGAGAGATACTGTGTGAAAAGTTTTACAATTTACATGCGATCATTTATTTTCAAGTTGCAGTTTTTGTTTGCAGAATGGACAAAATTTTGAGTGATGAAATTTCGATCATGTAAAAATGAAACTTTTTTGGTACACAATGCGTTCCTTTTCTCCTATTTCATCTTATTATTACCTGATATGTTTTGTAAAAAAAAATACAAAACACACAGCAAGATGCAGCATGAAAAGCTCTACATTCTACAAAGAACAAATACAAAAACAACAGCAATGAGAAAAAAACCGTATTCTCATTGTACCAAAAACATATGCTATGTTCGCACAATCGAAATTTGATCACTCAAAATTTTGCCTATATTGCAAAATAGAAAAGTGCACCTATCAAAATAAGCGATGACATGTAGATTGTAGAACTTTTCACACAGCATTTTTTAGTATATTTTGTTTTTTCTAATAGAATGAAGTGAAAACAATGGAATACAAAGTACGACAATTCAATATGTTTAACCCATTATTTTCTATAGCTTTTTGTATGTCGTTACGTTTTATCATTTTTCAAATATATCTAAAAACAGTTTTTAGACTTAGTCATATATATAGTCTTGTAGAGAATTTCAAGTAGTATCTTTTGATAATATACATTACTTTAATCACAGAAATAATAGAGGAGAAATTTAAAAAATACTAGAAGAACAATACATTATGAGATTTTCGTTACAATATGAATTTCTTTTGCAAAAGAGTCTGGGCTTACAGATTGGTTTATGTTCATTATAAGCAATCTGAAGTTTTGCAACTGTTAATTAGCCTATCTATTGTTCGACAAGTATGAAAAATTTTCTTTGAAGAATATAAGAAAATCATTAGCATTATCTGCTATGCGTAAGTTAATCGTTTGTATTATCATCATCGATCTGGTGACAGAATTATATATTAAGTATGATAATAATTGATATGTTTGATAGAAACGTTTTTTTCTTTTATATACATTGAGATTATTAAGTTAATGTTTTTTTGCATGAATTGTAATTCTAAATCATTGATTTTAATCATGAGAATAGAAAACTTAATTAACTATCAAGAAATTTTATAAATCTTTCTCAATCGCATCTTTCTTTTTCTCTAAACAATAATATTCAATTAAATGATTTATATTATTAAAAATATTAAACAAACAACTACTATATGATTTTTTTTAAGTTGTGAACAAGTTTAGTTCTTATAAAATTCTCTAAAAATTCAATTATATGAATACAATATATGACGAATATTAATCTAATAGACTTTCCTTGAATAACATACGTATAAATCATAGTATTATTTTTCCTAAATATTAATTTTGCTTTTATCTAATATCCTCTAGTCAAAAATAACATCAAGTAAAATATAATTGTACCACAAAGGAGTCATTTTCTACAATCCTTTGAGAGAAATAAATAGAAAAATAATTTGTATTATACATATATATATATATATACATTCATTTGTTTGGACAGAAAATATCGACAAACGACAATATAGATAAAATTTCTTTATTGTCTAATCCATCACATATACGTATAGAGTCATTGAGTGCTCTTTAAATATAGCCAATATATACGAAGAAGTTTCTTTCTTTTTTGATTGATAGCCATAAAAGAAAAAATTCGATTAGAGAGTTCTTTAGATAAATAATATGGATAACATATATACACATATACTAGCCTAACATGAAAAGAAATCTTTGCCAATGTGCTAAATGTTGATACGTAGGCGAATATGGTGTGGTTGTTGTTGTTGTTGTTGTTAGGGATGATCATATTGGTGGAAAGCATTCAGTTTTATCTCGTTATCTTTTTTTTCTTATTTTTTTCCTGAATAATTATGATTGGTACCAACAATATGACTTGAATAGAAAGTTCTGCATGATTCTATTACACATCTTTTGTCGATCAATGCTATATATTTTTTTTTTGTAAGATTAATAAAAAGAAATAAATGTCTATATAGTGCTGCTATTTTCTAATAATAAAAAACGAACGTTTGACTTGTCACCTTCTATCTTAGAACTGATAATGATAGTCTCTGACCCTCTTTCTTCTTCTATAATCTTCATTCTACTGTAAAACAAACACATCTTTGTAGATAGCTGGCTAGCTAACACTTTTAACGATTCATTAGATTATTGACATCAATGTATACCAGTAGTGTTGGTTCTACTGACATACGATAAATAGTATATAGAAAGAAATAGAAATCGCGTCATAAATGACAGCATATCGCCTGTTTACTACTACTGCTGTTACTGCTCCTATCGCTTGCTCCACCTCTTCTTTGACCGAATGATGAGATATAGAGCGAGAAAGATAGATCTTCATCATCACAAAGCAGTAATAGCAACATTGTTGTTTATCTGAGTAGTAACCACTGTAGAATAAAAAGCAGAAGACGAAGAAGAAAAAAGAAAAAGAAAGAAAGGTTTTCTATATGTATATGTATATGTATGGGAAACGACAACGACGAATAACAGCTATATTGTCAAGGTTAACTGAGAAAAGACATACCCATTTTCTCATTTTTTTTTCTATCTGTTTCTATATTTTTCTCTTACTGATCTCAAGCATTGCATATGTGTAAGCAAACCAATAGAAGATAATCTTATTGCACTTTTTTCTACTTACATAAAGGACATTGTAGAATACAATGCATTTGCATTCGTAAGTCAATAATCGAAGTGAGTTTCGGATCATTTTGATCAGTTATTATTGATGATACTTAACATCTGTAAAAATGTGTTTTGTATGTTTTTGAGATATATCTAATATAATAGATAGTGATTTAGTTCATCTATTTATCAACTGATATCATTAATAATTGAATCAATTTTATTCTAGATTAAATTTTATTATCTTTTTTTTATAATCAATTGAACAATGCCACAGTGGGGAGGCGGTGGTGATAAATGTCCACGTTGTCAAAAAACTGTTTATCCAGCAGAAAAACTTCTTGCATGTAGTGCTTCATGGCACAAAGGTTGTTTTAAATGCAAAACATGTAAGATTATTTTATTTTATTTTTATTTCTATTACACATCTTTTACTATTCATTATAGGCAATAGTGGCTTAACTTTGGCTTCATACAAAGATTTTTCTCAAGATGTTTATTGCAAAAGTAAATTGAGATAATAATAGAAAATAAAAATTTTACAGAGTTATTTTTATTAGGTTGCTATCAAGATAAACTTCATCCTCATGAACGTAATCGTAAACAATTAGAATCTAAATTTACTAAACAACCAGGTGGTGGTGCTCAAGCAGCCGCAGCAGCTGAAGCAGCACCAGCAGGTGGAGAGGAAGAATAAATGCATAGACAAAATTAAAAAAGCAAATCTAGAATAAACATGCATTTTAGATAACAATTATATAAAACATTCAATTCAAATTCTATCGATTATATTATTCGAACATACAATACATATAATTCTAATTTTTACATTTATTCATTCTCTCTCTCTCTCATTTTACTGGTCAGGAACAGTTTTAATCTGTCAATAAACATGTGTGTACGTCTTTGTACCTACCCTATTTGATTATTTGCCTATTCTTTTTTTCACATTTTTTTTTTCATCTTCAAAGAAATCATAATATAAAAATATAAAATACATTGCTATTCTTCTTTCAATACAATGAGCTGAATCAATAAAAAAAAAACAATTATATATATATATATACATATGTACAATTTTTCTTTATAATTTTCACAAGTTTTTCAAATTATATATTATGATATAGGAAGTAAATATCATAAGAACTCATATTGTCGCTATTAAAATGACGTTATTAACGAGAAAGATTATGTGATATAGTCATCAACATGAGACACTTGCGTTTAAATAGATAAATAGTTAAAGTTGATGATTTACGGAAATAATCATGATTATCACAGTAATAATGAATTATATTACGGACTAAAAGCTCGTATGAGTTGTTATCAGAATATAAAGATAAGAAATTCAGAATTGATAAAATAAAATGGAATGTAACAGTAGTATTGCCCTTGTTGCATATTTATTCTGTTTACTAACAGCAGTCATTTAATCCAAATCACATGAGTATTGAATATCTAAAGATTGTTGTTTAATATCAATAATTATTCATTTTCATCTTTTGAATATATTTTCTGTGTTAATAATAAAATGATCTTATTCACGATATTTATTTATTCATTCTATTCGAAGATTTTCACATATATTTTAATATAAATATTATATTTTCTTTTTAGTCATTTCTTTTTCAAATAATCGATAATTTCCTCAACAATAATAATATAATTAATTGTATGTAATGCTTCTTTTTATAGAGAATTTTCTCGAAGATATAGATTGTATAATCTTTATACTAACTTTTGTAAACATCTGTCACAACAAGATAAGGTTATTGTCAACCTTTTCCATTCTAAAAAAAAACTATCTATTACAAAATGATTTGGTATGATCTTAACGTTCTTTTAATTCATATGACAGACGAAAAAATTGTACATTAAAGTAATTCTGATAAATAGATTGTCAGGTACCGTAATTCTTTGATTTAAGATATGAATAATATGTACGTAATTTCTTATATAAAAGAAAAAAAAATATTCGTCAAGTGCATGAAAGATAAAAATAAAACTTAAACTCGTGAATAATTGAAATCAATAGCATTAATAAAAACATTTAATCAACCTTTAAATTGAAAATACATGGCATCAATGATTTTTATTTTATAAATGTCTAACATGTTCGTATAAAATGAATGAATAATACGTATATTTGTCAATAAAATTAAATGTCAATAAAATAATTTATTACATTTTGTATGACTTATTCATTGAGTTTCTTTTTTTTTTAAGAATATCATAAAAACATTCAATTATACCTCTTCAAAGAAAATAATTTCTATAAATCAAATAGGGATAAAATCTACATTGAATATTTTTCTTGTTTAATATTCATTAAAAATAATAAAAAAAAATATATATATTGATCAAAATAAAAAAGTTTTAACTATAAAAACAAAAAGAAAAAATTCTCATTTTGTACAAATACAAAAAAAAAATCTAGTCATCTAACACAAGGCTTGGTATATACCGAGGAAATCTCACTAAAAATCTTTCTAATCTGTTCCTCGTTTTTTTTTTGTTTCATATTTTTTCCAAAACCTTTTGACTATATACATAAGCATGTTTTTTCCTAAGATATTTCCTCGTAAAATACCTTGCCGTGTGATATGTTTGACATAAAAATACAAAAAAAAGAAAAAATTTATTCTTAGAATTAATCTTTCAGTTCTTCAAATGTTGGCCATGCAGTATTTGTATCACTACCATAATGTGAATTCCACCATTGAATATCTTTTTCAATATCATGTGTTTCAAATATTTTTTTAAATGATTCATTCATGTTATCTAGATGAGGATCTTTGTCAATTTTCAAAGCCTGTTGAAGAGCAGTAAATGATGATTTAAAATGTCCTAATCGTTTTCGTTCAAATGCATGAGTACGATCCAATACTTCTTTCATTGCATTTTCATAATTTGGTCTTGTATTTTTCATATCTTCAATATATTGTTGATATTTACTTTTAAGTGAATCCGATTCTTTTTTATAAGTACTAACGCTTAATTTTATTTTTGTTTTTTGTTCATCTTCAGCACCACGATCAGATTCAACAATTCTTTCAGCTGTTTCAGCTTTTTTTAATAGACGTTGAGCCTCTTGATAATCTTTTTTTGCTCGATTAATTTTATCCAATAATTTAAGCCATGATTTTTGTGCTTGTTCAAAATCGCGTTCAAATTCTTTAACTTTTTTAATATGTAATATTGATTTACCATAATTTTCTTTTTTATAATTAACCATTTTATCAACAACACTTTCTTGAAGACGTTGAACAATATTTGAATGTGTACCAGCAATTTCTTTTGAAGCTCGTATGGTTTCAATCCATGCTTTTTTATTTGTACCAAATTCTTTTGATTGACTAATTTCTTTTATACTTGTTGCTGCCCATTTTTCTAATTCGGCAATATAATCTCGTTCAATTTTAGCGCGATCAGTAAAAATATCAATGAATAAATCACATGATTCATATCCACCTTTACAACGATCAATGGCTGCTTTATATTGATTTGGTTCACAAAAACCTTTATCATACCATGGATTAGATAAAATACGTTCTGGTGTCGTTTGACCCTGAGGAAATATACACTGCACTAAAAAAATAAATACGAAAATAAAATTTTATATTAATTAGTATGTAACATACTGTTGAAATATATTCGATAGAGAGAAAGTAAGTTGGATGTGTGTATAAGAATATGTCGATATTATTTCAATATAAAACTATACCACACAACTCCTTACAGGTTACGAAGAGTAAGATCCATATAATTGAAAAGATGAATTGTTACGATTACTTGTATTGGTGTGTATGTTATCGTTTTCGTGTATATATATATATAGGAGAACTATTCCTTCTTTTTTTTGTTCTCTTTTTTTTCGTTCTTTATCTTATTAATCATAAGAATATGACAAGAGAAGAGAAGAGAAGAAAAGGAGAGAAAAGAGGAGGAAGCATTTGAGATGTTTTGTTTATTCGTGATATTCTTTCTTTTTTTCTTTTCTCTTTCGCGCTATTGCTTCTCAAAAACAAAATCATCTGTATCGCAATCAATGAATGCCCGAACTACCTATAACCATTGGCTACACATGTAGATAATGAGAGTATATATTTGATTCATCCTTGGTTTTTTTTTAATATTCTCACCATGTCGTCATTATACTAGTATAATACAAGCTCCTCAGAAATGGTTCTGTTGGTTGTTCTCTGTCTTTGTCTCTCTCTTGTTGACGTATTAAGAAAATGATTCATGTTACCCTTCATGACGCATGGCAATGCAAATTGATTCGACAATCTTTCAAAGCACTTCTTCTTAATAAGAAAATCTTTTTTTCTTTTAAAAAATCTACGTCGTTTAATATTTCTTTTTTTCTTGTGATTGATTACTTAGCAAACATCTTTTAATGGAGAAAAGGTGCAATATTCACTTGAAAAAATAAAACGAAAACGAATCATAAAATAACAAAAAAAAATTCATCTTTCCGAATTCTCACAAAAATGAGACAAGTGTAGGTGTAGAAATATAAAAATATAAGCCATATTCCATTCAACCTTGCTCATAATCATAAATTCTGCACTTTTTCTTTTTCTTTTCCTTTATCAAAGAAGTCACATAAATTTATTTATAAGATATGTACTTTAGTAGTCATTGTCAACTATTTCTTTTGACGTAGGCATATGTTTGGAAATCATATTAACCTTTATTTAAAAAAAGATGGAAGCTTATCAGATATCAATATATCCATCTACATAATGAATCTGTATGCACACATGATAAATATTTGATATTGGTCATCATTTTTGTATGACGAAATTGAATTAAGAACCAATTCTTTAATTTTCATTATATCATCATTAGAAAATTATTAATAATATTTCTTAATCGTGGTGCAATTTTTTCTAAATTTAGCCGTCATCAAGGTCTAAATGCATGACGTTCGAAATTATTTTTATTTCGGTACATGAAAAAAAAAAAACTTCTAATGTCGTCATAGAAAAAGAAAAATATTAAAAATAAATTGCTTTGCACATAAAAGAAAGAAATATGTGTCTTTTTCTTTTGAAAGAAAAAAAATCATTAAAATATTCTAATGATCATATTAATAAATACTTTCGAACGTTGTTCAAATGATATTCAATCAAATGAATATAACTATATAGTTTTGAATTACTTATTATCAATCGTAATTTGATAACTCATCTTAGTCTTTAGAGATAATCGTATATCTCTATAACCTTGACATGATTGATGAAAGAATATCAATTGAAAGAGATCTGTTTTTCTTTTTCGAGATTGATTTAATATGTTGACATTTATCAATGTCATAATGAATATTAGTGAATCATCTTTTTTTTATTACTCTCATTAATTTTTACGTATTAAGAAAATTATCAAAAATTTTCGTAATACACCTTTTTTTATAGTTATATAGCTTAATATTTTATTTGATTCGCAATAAAATTTGCCAAAAGTAACTTTTGAAATTTAGTGAGAAAAAAAACAATAAATCTTACGCAATATAAATGAAAGAATCATCTGGTATTAATCGTATCAGTTTTCAAATGTTATTCATATGAACAATTGAATAAAACAAAATGATAATTTTACAGAATAATCATCATGATGAAAAAAAAAAATTTCATAATTACAGTATACTTCTTTTATTGATCAAGGACTTACCGAACACTAATGTTTAGTAACTACAATTTATAAATAGAAAAAAATTCGAATGGTAAACATTTTAACAAGATCAATGTCTAAATATTTCATTGCCAATATTCTACTAGATTTTAGTATTTCTATATTGACACAAATATCATACAACTGTACCCTATAAACCTTTTTGAAATTTTTTACATTTACTCTAAAAACAACAAGAAGAGGAAATATTGCATATGTAATGATTCAATTTAAAATATTTGAACAAACGTTTTTCTTTTATTATTTTTTATTAATGACATAATCTACAATTTGGACTTTCTTTTTTATGTGTTCGCAACAATTTATATTTATTATCTGCTCTACTGATATGTCGCATATCATTAAGTATTCTGTCATTTATACATAATTGTTTATCATCACTGCTAATGCTTGGAGGTAATACAGTTATGCATTTTTTTTGTATAGATGTTTTAAAAGACGATATAACAAATGAATAATTATATATATATATATACAAATTGTTAGCATAGTATATAAAAACAAAGAATTTTAGTCATGAAGCTTTAGTATATACAAATAATATCGACATAATAATTTTGAAGTTTGTAAGTATTCTTTTGTTTTAACAAACAATAACAATCTCGTTATTATAAATTTAATTTGAATTATCAATCGTATAAAATATGAAAAAAAAGTCGAAATATCCTTATACTAAAGTGCGTAAACTTCTATATATTGATCAATTTCTTTTCAAGTATATTTTAATATGCCTTCATGAATACAGACTTTGAAGGATTACATCTTTCTTTTTTTTTCCTCTATTCAGTCTTTTATCCTTGTATATGTGAACCTAAAGATCAATATTTGATAAATACTTTCTAGTATAACTATATAGGAGATTGATTGTATTGTATGAAACATAGGAATAACTATATCATTAAAGTTTTCATCAAGGCAATATGCATCTCGTTTTCAATTTGTTGATCTTGACGCTATCGATTATTCATTTACAATTGCACAATTATTATTCATAGAATCTACTAACATACTAGTTATCAAGATAAATAGAGGTTCTTTCTTTCTTTTTTTTTTTTAAATAATCTATTGAAACGAATAAATTATAGATCAATGAATGATAAGATTCAAGAACAAAATTCAATGATAATTAGAGTGGTAGATTAACCTTCAATTAATCGATAGATTTTCGTCTATTCAAAAATGATAACATAACAATTTTGAGAATTTTTATATTATATTTATTAATTATTAGAATAACAGAAGTCTTATTAGAGACTAAGTTTCAATATTTGATTTTTTAACTATAATGCAATAAATTTCAACTAGATAAGCATTATTTGTCTTTGGTTGTTATTCCAACGATTTACTATCTATAAAAAGAAAGGCGTAGACAAACGATGAAATGATTATTAAAGCTGACGTTTTAATGATTATTTAAAAGCATCTGTTACATGTCTTTTTTTTCTTTTCATATAATAGATATTCAATTACTGTTATCAATGGCATAAGCGGAACATCGTCTGAATAAAATCATTAAAAATCAATGAAGTTGAAGATTTTTCTTTTTCGTTTTATATAAGTTGACAAGTATAGTGTTTGTTGACTTACTTTTATTTTTATTTGCTAGTTTCAATAATCATCTATGCATAAAATTATATTATCGAGGTACATCTACAGTCAGTAAATATTAATGCGTCAGTACCCTGTCATCAGTAAAACACATTGCATATACTCAACTTCCATTTCTATTTACACTCTTGAGATATGTATTATCATTGAAAACACGCAAATAACCTATTTCTTATAAATAAATATACATGCAAGATGGTCATCAAGACAATCTGTTGATTGGCTAGATTTTGACATTTATTCAAAGATATTTATATAGTGATATTATCGTCTAGATTTTATAGTAAATGTGAAATACACATCAAATATATATATATAAACTTCTTTTACATGATGTTTTAATCTTAATGAGGTGAAGAATGAGATTTTGTAATTTATTGATTCGTTTTATGTCACATCACCGTCATAATTTCTTTTGAATGTGTAATATGATATGGTAAGCGACAGACGAAAAAAATTTATCAAGGATATTACAATAGAAAGAACAAGCAAAAAAAAGCCGATTCTATAGTAGTTGTAAGATATCAATAGTAACGACGGTAGTAATGTTTTTTTTATATATAAAAAATAAAAAAAAACCGCACTACTTTTTACACTGTATGCACACAGTATTGCCTTCTTTTTTTTTCATTCGTTATGTATGTGTAATGCGCACCATGCAACTACTAATGTCAAAACGAAAAAAAAAAAGAAGAAAAGAGTAGAAAAGAAATAGAGAAAGAGAGAGAGAGAGACTGATGGGAGAATATTCATACTGTGTAAAAAACGAAAAGTTCTCGACAACCGATCACGAACAAGGTGATTTAAAACCACGCGTGTGTATGTTTGCATTTTTGGCACATCAAAGGAAACCAAAGAATACAATCAAGCTTGACTAATCAATTACAATCAGATAAAATACATCTTTATATACGGTATGCTCATCAAAGAGGATCAGTGGTAACTATGAATAGGTATGCAGTTAAATCAACTTTTTTTATGCCAGCGATTCGTGGAACTAGGCTCATTCATTCGATTCTTTTTTTTTTTTATATAATCGTCTTCCATTAGTTCACAATGTAATTATGTTTCAACATACTATATTTCTATAGTAATAGAAGTATGTATGTTTTCTTTTGTTTCATACGAATATTACTAGCATATGGCGTTTGTACTGGTCCAAAACCTTATTTTGCTATTTAGCATATGTTGACGATGAGACAGAAAAAGAATGATAGTGACACAAAACAGCATTTATCTCTTTATGCCTAGTGACTATTAGCTAAAATAAAAGAAAGACTATAATAGATTGGAATTTATATAATAGAAAATTAGTATCATATGTTCTTCCATGAAATAAATATTAGTGACGAAGTGTTGTTCAAGATAAATTAATCCTGAAAAAAATTTCTGCACACGTCTTATATCCTCGAGAATAGTGGCAGAAGTAGTTGTAGTATCGATATACTATGATAGGGTATCACATATACTTATTCTTTCTTTTTCAAAGGTTTCTTCTTTCTTTACTTCACACGCATCACATGCAATCATAAAATAAGTTCATTAATCACTTCTTCATTTGATCAAGGTAGCTACCTTATTATTGATCATGATTCTCTTCATAAATGTTAATGAGAATGTATGTATGTCGGTGGATTGTCTCAAACAATTATCTCAAATATTAGTTTTAATAAAGAAAAAAAAAAGAGACGATGATATAGTCTTAATACAAGAGGATATGATA
>JAJEKB010025229.1:0-70162 GCA_022393335.1 Macrotrachela quadricornifera | reverse complement strand
AAAAAAAAAGAACGCAAACGATGTGTATAGGTATGAAGGCAAGGACAATTGGAGTGTCTCTACAACCAACCACAGGACGAAATAGCAAAACAGTCTAGAAAAATAATATATAGCAAATTAATATTGAAGAGAACTGTGACAGAAAAAATATGATAAACGGCTCAATCAAGCATAACTTACAGTCTCTATCACTTTCTTTGCTTTCGATTGATATTCGGCGACGCGCGTTTTCGTTCGTTCCTATAATAACCATCTGTACACGCGTCACATAAGAAACATTTTAGATTGGTTATTAACAACCATTTACATAGAACATAAGCCTCAATTCAATATATAAAATAAAAATTTTAAATAATTCTTTATTTTTTCTCTGAAATTAATCCTAAAAAAATATTTTTTTTAATTCTTTTTTCATGCCATCATTAGAAATTATGACATCATACTTGATATTTTTTTTACTCATTACATTTGATGTATTTTTTTCCTATTGCATCAGATGTGTTTTCTTTCATCATTAATTGCTAAAATACTCCATTAAATATATATATTACATTTATTCATTGATTTTTTTTCTAGCATTATCAAAAGAAATGGCAACAAATTCGAATTCTACAACGAATTTAGCATCAGAAATTTCAACAAATTTAACAATAACAGATAACGATCTTCTTGATTTGATCAAAATACAAGGTGATCTTGTACGGAAACTCAAAACAGAAAAAGCATCGCCTGAACAAGTTTGTTATTTAATTATTATTTAAATCTATATATATATATATATATTTAATATTATTTGATAAGATCAAAGAAGCTGTAGACAAATTACTTAAGTTAAAAGCAGAACATGCTGAGCATCAAGGAGTTAATGGTGAAGAAGCAACTGCAGGTGGCGAAAAACTTCTTAAAACACCACGAGTATGTTTTTTTGATTCTATTTTATAAATAAGAAAAAATTTTATTTAGGGTACACGTGATTATCATCCAGATCAGATGAAAATTCGTGAAGAAGTTTTTCGAATTATTACAAATTGTTTTAAACAACATGGAGCTGAAACAATTGATACACCAGTTATCGAACTTACTGTATATCATAAATTTTTTCTTTACATTTAAAATTAAAAAAAAAAAAAATTTTTTTTAGACACTTTTAACTGAAAAATATGGTGAAGATTCTAAACTTATTTATGAATTAAAAGATCAAGGTGGAGCAGAACCATTAGCTTTACGTTATGATTTAACTGTACCATTTGCACGTTATGTTGCACAAAATAAAATTGCAACTATGAAACGATATCATATAGGAAAAGTTTATCGACGTGATAATCCAAAAATGACACGTGGACGTTATCGAGAATTTTATCAATGTGATTTTGATATTGCCGGTGATTTTGATGCAATGGTACCTGATGCCGAATGTTTGAAAATTATTGTTGAAATTCTTGATAAACTTGATTTAGGACAATATAAAATTTATGTAATTATTATTGAATAAAATATTTTTTATTATAAAGATGTAATGTTTTTGTTTTTTTCTATAGGTAAATCATCGAAAATTATTGGATGCTGTTTTCGCTGTATGCGGTGTTCCAGATTTACTTTTCCGTCCAATAAGTTCAGCTGTTGATAAACTTGATAAAGTATAAATTATATATATTCATTTAAATTAAAATAATATTTTTTTATTTTCATTTTAGACACCATGGAATGTTGTTCGAAATGAAATGATTAATGAAAAAGGTTTATCACCAGATATTGCTGATAAAATTTGGGGTTATGTTCAAATGCATGGTATAATATATATATATATATACATATAGAATTATTTCAATTAATCTTTTTATTTTTATAGGAAATGCTGATCTGATTAAAAAACTTCGAACTGATGCTCAGTTAATGTCTCAAAAATCGGCTGTTAAAGCATTAGATGATCTTGAAATACTCTTTCGTTATTTAGAATTATATGGAGTTATGGATAAAGTAAAAAAAAAACTAATTAGAAAATTTCTATTTTTAAATGAGAATTTTTTAGATGATATTTGATTTAAAATTAGCTCGTGGTTTAGATTATTATACTGGTGTTATATTTGAAGCTGTTCTTACTAAATATCAATATGATCCAAATTTAGGTGATGAACAAGTTGCTGTTGGAAGTGTTGCTGGTGGTGGAAGATATGATGAACTTGTTCAAAAAATAGATCCAAGACAACGACGTGTACCTTGTATTGGTGCAAGTATTGGTGTTGAAAGAATATTTGCAATTAAAGAACATCAAATGGCAGAATTAAATATTCAAACAAAAACTATTGAAACTGAAGTTTATGTTGCATCAGCTCAAAAAAATTTAATTGAAGAACGTATGAAATTATGTGCTTATTTATGGGAAAATGGTTTTAAGGTTATTTTATTTTTGTTTTCAATTAAAAAAAACAAACAAATAAATTTATTTTTATTTTCTAGGCAGAAATGGCATTTAAACGTAATCCAAAAATGCTTGATCAATTACAATATTGTGAAAAAAATCAAGTTGAATTATGTGTAATTATTGGCGGATCAGAAATAGAAGCTGGAATAGTCAAAATTCGTGATGTTGCTACGAGAGAAGAAGTAAGAATTGGTTTTTTTATTATTTTTTATATAAAATTCTTATCATTTTTATCATTTAGTTTGAAATTCCACGAAATCAATTAGCTGATCAATTACGTGTTCATCTTGAAAAAGTTCGACAACGTATAAAAGAATCATCTACAACAATAAAAACCAAATAAAAATATTTTTCATTATATTTTTTGTTGTAACTTGTACTTTGAAAAACAGTTTCTTGTTTTTAGTCATAAAATTTAAAAGAACATTTTTATTTTATCTCGATATTGGTCTGACATAATAGACAATAAAAAACAAACAAACATCTTAAAATATATCAAAAATAAAATAAAAAATTTTTTTAAATCAAAAAATTAAACTGAGAATTTGTTTTTATTTGAATAGGTAATTAGTGTTAAAAATAAAATTCTTGTACAACTATATGCTTATTGTAACAAAAAAAAGTCAGCTAAATCTATTTTGCTTTTGTGCAGCTTTGAATTTATTTATGTATATGTACACATTGTTAAGTATCAATATTTTTTATGCGTTTACTTCTCAATATATATTTTAATGTAATGATTAACTTGATTGTTCCGTTTAACTTTTGTAAACAATGAAAACTCAAAATATGGAATTATATAGGAAAGATAAATCTAGACTGAATGGATATATGAATATAATCGCAAAGAACTATAGAAATCTATTAAACAAAATAGTCGACAATATTGATAATATAACATGCTAATAAAAAAATTAATTTCAATAATTGTTATTATACATTTAGTTTTTGTAAATATAAATAGCATTAATAGAACCAAATAACTATATGAATCTTATACAATTCTATGAATAATATTTATATTTAGAAAAACATCAATCATCTTATTTACAAATATGCGAATTTGGTTAATTATAGTTATGTGTTTAAATTGACTAATCAATGCTTAACTATTAATTATTCATATATCTATTTGTACAATATTGATCAATTAAGACACACTAAATAATTTCAGATTCTAATAAAGCTCTATCTCAATAATTAGATATTTTTCAGTCTTTCCTATATATACATTCGAATAATGTAACAGAAGAAAAACATAGATAAATTTCCACTTCTGGATCCTATCGTCATAGTCTAGGGAAAATAATATGATTTCAGTTAAGCAAAATTATATTTATAGACACACTCTGTGTCTCTTAGTAATTATTAGATCGTTTAGTCATTCTACAAGGTCATATCTATCATATTTTACGAATAGACTTAAATGAGTTTTCATTTCTAGAATTTAACTTTACAATTAAAAAAATTAATTTAGACGAGAAAACAATCAATCATCACAATAATTAGACTATTTATTTTCTCGATGTAGTTAAATAATTAATGCATTTTCATAGTGCATAGTTGGTTTTCTACAAAACGAAGTTTCTATGACGACTAGCAGTCAATAAAAACAACAAGAATACTTTGATAAAATATTATAATATTCTTAGAAAGACTAACATGAAGAATATAATTAAATTCTACAATAGAATTGATCTATATTAGCTGTATATGAATACTTCAAAGATTGAAAAGATAAATTTATCATAATAGAAGAAGAATAGTATTAATCTTTAATTGGATTATAAATGTATTTAAAGAAATATCAAAGAAAGAATTATATGTAATTAAAATCAAGATGAAAAACTGTAGAAATAAATTATTATAGTTGCAATTAAATCAAATTTATATCATAAAAGTTTATTTTAGACTTTAATAGTAATTTAAACACAAGAGTCATCGTCATTTTTTTAATTCTCTTCAAAATTTACTTCAAGTGCCGAAGAGAATAATTATCTTAATTGATTTTCACAGTTTATTATACTGCTTCCGTCCTCTGCTGAGTAATGATCCTCATATATAATTAATAATTTCTCTGTTTTTATTCAATATTTTAACAAACCATAATATATTTCCGTTCTAAGTTTCTTACTCCCACTCGAAACCATAATTTATTAGTTATTCAAATATAAATTATGCCATAAGAAAATAAAACCCAAGAAAAAAAAGAAGGTAACTAGGAAGAAAAAAAGCCCAAGTTCATGAATCATTTTAAAACATCTGGATGTATGACTCACGAATTGCACAAAAGGAAAAAAAATCAGTAATACATCCACTCATAAATATTTTTTTACACCTGATATGAATCATTAACTATATTTGATCAACGTTTGTACATAATCATTCACAGACGCTATTTCTCAATAATAATAATATGTCACAATCTACATCAAATTTGTCTACTAGTGAAGTATCACAAATATTACCATTTCTTTATGTTGGCTGTCAAGAAGATGCACTTTCAACAAAGACAATGCATGTAAATTTATCTATGTCAAATTTTTATTTGTTTTTAATTTATGTTTAATACTTAGGACAATCATATAACACATGTGATTAATGTGAGTGCAACAGGAGAAAAAACGCCATTTCTTAATGAGTATGATGACGATCATTTTTTACGAATACCTATTAATGATTGTCTTAATGCACAATTATTACCTTATTTGGATAAAGCTTATACATTTATTGGTAAATATAGATTTTATTTTAATAAAATA
Source organism: Macrotrachela quadricornifera (assembly GCA_022393335.1). NCBI lineage: Eukaryota > Metazoa > Rotifera > Eurotatoria > Philodinida > Philodinidae > Macrotrachela > Macrotrachela quadricornifera. Next base: position 64,978 of record JAJEKB010025229.1, on the reverse strand, counting down.
AACATTCTATTAGATTTGTTTTTTATTATAGAAAAAGCCCGACTTAATAATGGACGTGTCCTGATTCATTGTTTAGGTTTATATTTCTTATCATTTATTTATTTTTATATAGTCTATTTTTATTTTAGCTGGTATTAGTCGTTCTCCAAGTCTTGCAATTGCATATATTATGCGTTATTTACATTTATCAGCTGATGATGCTTATCAATATGTAAAACAACGTCGATTACAAATATCACCCAATTTTAATTTCTTAGGTCAATTATCTGATTATGAATGTAATTTACTAATATTACCTGAATCAATGAGAAATACTAATCCAATAGTTAAATGTGATACAATTGAAACACCTTTAAATGATCGTCGTCATTTTGTACAACTAGAAGGTTGTAGTAATAATACAGATAATTCTATAAAATCTCGAACAATTACTTTATCACGTCCAACATCTTTTAATTTAAATAATACATTAAGACCGAAAACATTATCATTATCATCTACTATTGGAGATTCATCTGTTAAATCATGTAAACAACAAAATTTATTATCAACATTACCATTAATTAATAGTAGTTGTGATGATTTAACAAATAATAAACGAATTGAAACAAAATCAAAAAATACAAATACAAGTTCATATAATGAACAAACTACTTTAATAAATACATATTTTCAAGAGTCAACAATATTATCAAAATCATAATAAAGAATGAAAATTTATACAATCAAAATGAATTCAAGTTTTGAATTACTTGTTTCATAGATAGAATTTTTATTTATCCTATTTTTAAAGGTTAGTTATGGGTTTTGCTTATTTTCCGGTGTATTTAAATAGAAAAATCAAATGAAGTTTTTTTTCATTGTAACTATAATGTAATATTCATACCATATGATTGGTTTTAATTTTTTTTTTATTCTGTGATGTTGTGCTATTTATGTGTATTGTAATATTGTTATCATTTACACAACGAAAAAAATTTCTGTTAAATAAAATTTTTAGACATTGTGTCAAAAACTCCTATTAATCAAACTTCAATGCAGAGGTATTTATAGTGATACGAAAGATCTTACAATAATACCGTTGCAGTAACGGTATATCATTTTTCGAAAACATTAAAAAAAAAACATATATAAATTTGCAACGGATTTCGGTAGTTACTAATTTATTACTCTACAGATGCATGGATTAGCAACGATAATTCGTACTTAAAATATAATCATAACCGTGAAATTTTATCGAACTTTTTCAATATCATTACAACAACGTCAGATTATCGGATATCATAGACATCTCATCTTCAATGTAAATATACATTGGAGGCTTTTGTTGTGCTCATTATCATATCTTCCGGCTTTTGTTTCTTCTTTATAAAAAAAACTATTTTACAAATTCTATACAAAGCTCATCAACTTGTGAGACTATCTAAGATTTTCTGATTTCGCTTATGAACTTCTTTTTTTTAATTGCATTTGATAGATAAAATGAGCGCGTCTTTTACATGAGTAATATATCTTCTATGGTGACTAACATGAATTTTACGCTAAAAGCCAAACCCAATGAGACTCATGATAGTTATCTACTTTCCTTTGAACCTGAAAAGGCTGTAGCATTAACTATGAATTTTCCACAACATCATTCATCCGTATCAAAAATGGTATTAACTGAAAATAATCAAATTGAACATCAACGTTCACATTGTAATCATAATACAATTGATTCACCTAATTGTCTTGATTGTATATCAACTATGTTTGGACCAAATTATGCACCATTTGCTGCATTTAGTATATGAATTAATTTCTTTTATATAATAAAAAATATTTTTATATAATTTAGTGAATGAATTTTCGCAATATGCACAAACACAAAAAATAATTACAATGAAACAAAATGATTTAATTGAAAATTTTCTTTCTTACTATCAACAACAACATCCAAAAAAACCTACATTAAATCAACAAGAACTTCAACATGTTTTTACTTATGGTACATGGTCAAATGGAAAAGTAATATATATATATATATATAATTTGATATGTAAACTTCTCATTTAAAAAGAAATTTACTAGTAAAGATATACAAAAAAAAAACATTTTTGGAAGGAACTTTCCAAATGTTTTGTATATATAAAACTATTTGTTAAAATTCTAGCAACTTTTTTCATCGAATCCTCAACAAGTAAGATTTGATAAGAATTTTAAAAATATTATACGATTTTTTTTTTCTATATAGTTTATGTCAAATCGACGGTGTTTAGTATCGATTTTTATTTGTATAATATTTTTTCTTCTAGTGCGTAAGTAATAATATCTATATGAGTTATATTACTATTCGTAATTTAGTTAATTGGTATTAGTCTTATAATTATAAGTATTTATTTGACAACTATACGTGATAATACAGATCCTGTTCTTGCATTTATTCGTGGTTATAGTCGATTTTATGGTGATAAATTTCAATATTTTAATGTATTATTCTAATTTGATTAGTCAATATTTTAATTTATTTATTTTTTAAATCATAAAAAAAAAGATAACTCTGGCTTTAATTGGTATTGGTACTTTATATATTTCTACAGCAATTGCTTATTTTTCTGGTTTAATTGGACATTCAATAATTATAACTATAATTGTAAAATATGTATTTTTATTTTAATATAAATTCTTTTTCTTTTTCTAGGCATTATTATTTAATATATTAGGATTATTAAGTGTCGTAATACTTATTTGTATAATTTTATTTCTCGGTGATAGAGTTTGTTATTGATTTGAAAATTTTTTAATATAAATTATTGTGCTTTCTTATGTATTGTAATAGATGAAAGTGAATTTACCGATTGTACTTGAATTAAATATGGTACATTTTGAAAGTGATAGTTCAACTAATTCACTATCATATTCATGGACATTAATGCATAGAAAAGTTAAATTGAGTTTATTTTACTTTTAAAATTGAGTTTTATTTTTTATTTTTATTTGTATAGTATCATTGTTGTATGGATGGAATTTTGATAACTAATAAAACAGTACCAGAAAAAAGTGCACTTTTTATGTCACTTCATCCAGGATGGTCAGTACCAGAATCATGTTGTATTTCAAGTATAAAGAAATAAGATATTTGTTTTTATATAAATTTCATATACTATTCTAGATGATATCATATGTGTTCAGGTACCAACAGTGAATAATTCATTTATTAATGTAAGTGATATCCCTTTTTGTTTTCATAAATATTTTATTCTGATTAAAGAGTTCTTGTATTGAATTTGCTTCAAAACATTTTAATGAACTTCTTTCAAATTTTAATTTTATTCTTCTACCAATAATATTTCTAAGTGTATGTTTTAATATTTATTTTCTTTTACAAAATATACACACTTATAAAAACTCAAAAAATATTTTATTATTCTATTTTAGATGATTAGTAATATATGTGGTATAATTTATTTAATGAATCTAAAAATTTCTATTCATAAAATGAATGTCAATAATAATGAATTAAGTAAAAGTTTATTTGCTCTTAAATCAAGATATATAACTACTAATAATTATAATGATATAATAAAAAATCCAATAGAAAAATTTCAAGAAATGAAAACTAATAATCAACATTTACATATACCAGGTTATTTTCCAATAACACCAAGTATTTTACAAGTACGAAAACCAGAACAAAATTCATATCTTCATTATGGATTATAATTTTAAAAAAAATATTAAAATCAAATAATTCTTTTTTACAGAATCAATTATCTTTGACATTTCGCTTTATTTTAAATAATAAATCATATATACTGAAGCAATATAATCGACTTCTAGGTTCTATACGTGATTGAACAATTTGCTTTAGGTTAAATAGTGCAAGTATTTAATATTAATTGCTAAAAATGAATCTAATGTATTATAAATTGCATATAAATAACAAAAAAAAAGTTGTCAATTGATTCCTTATGGAATTAAACTATGAAAGGCAATGTTATAAATAAAAAAATGTCCTAATAACCTTTATATGAGTTCGTGAGACATGACATGCTGTCAATATACATGCTTTAATGAAAAGAAAATGTTAATTATTATATCATAAGGAACATGACGAGTGACAGATGAATAATATCGTAATCCTCCTTTCTCGCCATGTTTGTTTTAATATAAAAATAGATTTTATAATTTACGAAAAAAATTTCATTCTAATTAACAATTATAAAAATTTGCTAAATATTAATTCCGATTGGACTTATTGTGTAGTAATATATGTATTCCATTTAAAACATAATATTCATTCTCAGTTTTTGTTTTGACATATTTGAAAAAAAAAGAACTTAATCAGCTTAGACTTTATTTTCTTTCATTTATGTTCATAATAATAAAAAAAAAAAAACTACACTAGAGAATAAATTATTTTTTCGAAACAAGTTTTAGTGCTAATTGACATGCATCAATATATTGTTGTATATAATTATTAATTGATTTTCGTTTATATTGCATAATATATCTTGGATGTGAAATTTTAATAATATTTTTAAAAAATTGATATTTTTCGTTTAATTTATTTAATATTGAATAATTTATTCCTTCACCAAGACATAAAGCAACTTGTTTTGAACAACCAAGATTAATTTGTTTTTCAATGTTATCTGGTATAAAATGTTCAAGTAAATTATTCATTAAAATTTTATTATCATAATAATTCATATTTCGTCCATTATATTCAAGACCAAGTGGACAAACAGCACCAATAAAAAATTTTTGATAAAAATCATCTAAAGAATATTGATTAAAAAAATAATCATAAATAAATTGTGATGATAATTCAGGTTTTAATGGAAAATTTGAATCAATATTACAAAATGTTTTTAATCGTATTGGATCAGTTAATGGTACACCTAAAGTAAAAACAAAAATGATTAATCTATTTTAGATACTTAATGATCTATGAAAATTTTATGAATAATATTTTATAATGGAAAAAATAACGTTCTGAAAGATTGTACTCAATAGTTTTATTAAAAATTCATGAAGCTATTTCTGTCTTTCGATTCTATGGAATATTTTAGTAAAATTATCTACAAATAGATAAATATGATACTCTATATATAATTATTCAGATTCAAATAACAAACAATAAGTTTCTCGAGTATGATGTAGACATAGTTATATAGATTAGATTATAAATTCAAAGATTTTCTTTTAAATACCTGTAATCCCACTACCAAATCGACCAGGATTAATACCAAGTACTAAAATACGTTCATTTGTATCTGAATAATATTTTGAATAGAACGATTCTACACATCGACATGTTTCAGGATTTTTAAGTGGATACAACCATTGAATATTTTTTTCTGGTAATTTTATATCAATAGGAGGTTCTAATTGATTTAAATACTCTAAAACACGTTTATTTATTGTATCCGTATTTAATTGAAAATATTTCGATTTTATTTCCATTATATCGTTTTTCTGTGAAAATTAACTGTAAAATAATACTATATATATATATTATTTAGATGTCGCACATATACCAAATATAAGTAAATTGGTTAATTTAAAAATCTTTTGAGTCTTTTTGAAGATATTTTAAGTATTAAAATAGATTATCAAGGGAAATAAATCGATATTTAATCAATGTCTTTTATAATAATTCTATTGGTAAGTTAGTGAAACAAAGAAAGGAAAAACGGAAGAGAAATATAACTGAATAGTAATATTTTTCTTTTTTTTCCTGTAGTCTGCAGTCAATTGTTTGATGAGTCATTGATCATTGTCAAAGAAAAAGTTGTCATTATAGAAAAATTTGATTATTAATTTTTTTCTAGATATATATCAAATGGCATTAACACCAATTATTAAAGTACTTGATTTGTATGTATTTTTATCTTAATTCAATTAAAGACAAAAATAAATATAAGCAAACATAATAAATTCTTTTTCTTTCTCTATAAATAGATATCGTCATGACTTATTAGATAACGGTTTTGGTGTGCAATGGATTGATGATAACGATGAAAATAATTCAAAACATTCAATTATATCTGTGCAATCTGTATATAATAATCATAATACACGTATTCCTGCACATATATCAAGATCACTTTCAAAAGTAAATTAGAAATGTTTGTTTTATTAATTAAATTAAATTTTTTTTTAATATTTTTAATATTAAAGATGGTACCTGGTGATGTTGTTGTAGAATTAAATGGTGTAAGCACTGCAGGACAAACAGTTGCTGAATGTAAATTTTATTCTTAATAAATTTTTATTTAAATTTTATTTTATTGAATTTTAGTTGAAAAAAATTTAAAATTGTCCGGTAATCGAATTCGTATACGATTAAAATCAGGTAGAAATTTATTATATTTTTATTAAAAAATGCTATAATTTTTCCTTTATATTATTTTTTGTTTAGTTACATTAGGTAAGTATCATCATCTTATGCATGTTAATAATAGAATTAAGTAATATGTTTTTGATAATTTATGTTTGTATAAATAATTGAATAAGAATTTGTTTTTTTATGAGAATATAAGGAATTCTTTTGTTTTCAATAATTAGATTAGTAGATCAAGATAGTATGTGAATTGATTTATGTAATCCTATATATAACGATTACCTATTTTGGTTACAGTAGAAAAACTAAGTTGTAAAATACATACCTTCACCTTATTTCAAATGCATTTCATCGGGCGGCATTTGATTACAAAATGTATTCGATTTCATCATTAACACCCACTTTCGATGTTTGTATTTGTTCTTGTATGTGTATGTGATCATCATGAATATATAATCAAATTTTCTTTTTTCTCTTTTCTTTGCTCATCACAAGTATATTTGTATACTTGCGGGATTCTTATGTCCGTATAGTGATCATCATCATGTAATTGGATAAAGGTTTCAAAGAATTAGAAGACGAAAAAGAGTGAAAGAACGATGTGAGGATATATTTACTTAACAGATATTATTAGTAACAATAGCTAGTGACAATAATTCAGTATCTGATATTTCGAATACTTTTTATAAAGACAGACATATATCGATAGGATATAATTTCTTCGATTTATTTTTTTCAGTCATTGATTTTAATATGTGAATGTATACAGATGTGAGTTATCAATAAAAGATAAACTAATTGTTCTAATAGTTCGTATAAAGTACTAATGATACACTGTCTCCAAGTTCCAGAACAAGAACAAAAACGATTAGAAGGTAAATAATCTAATCGAATATATATGTATAGTGATAGTTAAAAGCCTTTTAAGAGAATAATATGAAACAAATGTATGAATTCTTTTATGTTAGTGACAACAACAAAAAGATAAAAACAAAGGAAAAAATAAGAATTTCATTTTAGTTCTTCTTTTTTCCTGTAATATTATTATTGACAATGACAGGTGACTAGAGTTAATCAATCATCGCAGGTGTATAGGAACTCATCAATTTTTTTAGATAGATTTTCTTTTTCTTAGACGACGATCAGATAAATATAAGAAAATCTATTTATTTCTTTACTTTGTTTTCTATTATAACTGTGTGTATGTGTGTGTTTTTTTCTTTAGCTATTGGCATGATGTAAATTGCGTTGCACATCATTCTAAGATTGATTTTATCATATATCTATTCGTTATGACACTCAACAATATTTAGTTTACATTCTAAATATATCTTTCATTTGCAATAAGAACTGACAGTTAGTAGAAAATTATTCATATGTCAGCTTTTTTTTTTTCATGATAGAAAATTTCTATAAGATAAACATGCATAAATCAGTTTCTTTTATATACATATATTGATCTAATAGAATGTCCCAGCTGTTTTATTTCTAATTGACCAATATAGAAGCCAAGTATGATCTTGTTAAATAGGATAATATTTAGTGTAAAATCGTTACTGAATGTTACACATTTTTTTCTATTGTTTTGGGTATAATTAAATTACCACGGTTTTTTTCCTTTTCTTTTCTTATTTATTAGACTATAGTGGTTACACATCATCTAATCTTATCGATTCATCTTGGAATTCGCCTTCATCATTTACATCATCAATACAAGCAACAACAGACGAAGATAATTTATCTGATACAGAATATTATCAACAAAAACGAGTTTTTATACCATTAACAAACGGTCACTCACATAATTCAATGACAAATGGTTATGTTCAATATAATAAATCAGAAAAAAGTCGGTCATGTGAAAATAGTCTTGATTCATGCGGGTATAGATCCTCTGATGAATTAACTATATCATCATCATCATTAATTGATTTACCAATATCATCAACAAGTCATGCTGATTATGATAATCTTGCTATTGTTAATAACAATAATGATATTAATAAACAAACAACAACAACAACACCAAGAATATCCACACAATCACAATCACCAATATCATCTGAACTTGATCAAAAAGTAAAAGATGCTATTGATGCAAGACTTAAAGATATTGATGATGAATTTGAATTTAATTGTAAGAAATTTTATTATTTATTTATTTTTTATATAGATATAAGAAAAGAAAAGTTCATTTACATAATAGAATTAGATTAAATGTGTTTTTATATTTTTCTATTCTTGATATAAATATATTTCTAATTATATTTATAGTACCAGTTACTTCGGAAACAGTCAATAAATCAGTTGATCTTCCATCTGCATGTCGATTAGCTAAACGTTTATATACATTAGATGGATTTAAATCAACTGATGTCGTAAGACATCTATGCAAAAGGTAAATAGATATTTTTCATTTTTATTAAATAAAAAAACTCAATAGTAGTTTTTTTTTCGGTTTCTTTTTTTTTGTTCTATTCTGTTTACTTTGAGTTAATCGTTTTATGTTTACGAGATATTTTTCAATTATCTAACATTACCTTAACAATTTTTGTCAAGAAACATGAAATGCATTTGCACGATAGATTTATTTCTTACTGTGCTTTTTTTTTTTCTTTGCTTCTTCGTTTTGTGTAGTTCTTAATTTGATTAGAATAACACGCTTGCGTGCATATAAATGAGAAAGAAAGGAAAATTGTTAGGATTTTGATTGCGTCATTTCCTTCCGGAATATGTCTTCTTTTCTTGTGTTATTTGTCTTCCTATTTTTTTTTCTAAAATCTGTTACTATCAAGTAACTAGTGAGTCTCTTCATTTCTCTTTCTGTCTCTATTCTTGAATCTTCCGGTTTGTCTGCTCTCCCTCGATCTCTCATTTTCTTTCCCTCTCTCTCTCTCTATGTTACAAGCGAACACATCATCATCATCATCATCATCATCATCATCATCACGTGTGTATAAAGTAGTTCGGCGACAAACGGAGCGAGCAAATAAGCAATAGAAATTTTTTACATGGCATCTGAACTGAACATTAGCGAGTAAAATAGAAGTAGTTAGAGAATAGATATTCACTCCGTTCTGTTTCACTACCGCCTACCGCCCTATAACATCATGTGTGTCGATTAACGGAACACATTGAAATATTGAGAACGTGTTATTGGCAAAAAACGTTCACCATCACCCTCCCGCGGGCGAGGCTAGTCGTTATCGTCGACATTGCTGTTCGTGCGAGCAATTTTGTCAAGAAACATACAGCAACATGTGTGCATGTTGGGAATATGTGCTTGTTCGATTGTTTCACCTGCACGAATGAACAAACGTATGTTAGTTTTATTTTTATTTTTATTTCGATAAAAAATACAAGAGATTCCATTTTCGAATTTTAATATTAGCAAAGTAACTAGTGTGTTTTTATTAATAAATATCTTTGTCATAATCAATTAGTATCTATTTTCTTAATATTTATGATTGATAATGTCTATTCCTTTTTGATTAAAAAAAGAAGCGAAGAAACTTATTTTATTAATAAAAAAAAATAACAAGCTTAATTCTGTATAGACTTTAAATAAACAGACAAAATCTTGTTTTCTTGTATATCTATTCAATTTGAAAATAACAGGAAATTTAGATTAGAAACATTCATTGTTTTTTACTATGATTATTATTATTATTATTGTTGTTGTTGTTGTTGTGAGAAAAAAAAAGGAAAAAAGATCGTCGTAGTTATTTTATCAATGTTACTATCAAAGGAATTGAAAAGAAAATAATAGGATTGTTATTCAAGAGAGACACAAGAACTTTTTGAATTTCCGTCTACATTAAAAACTATAATAAGAGAAAAAAAATGTATATATGTATATAAAAGAAAAGATTAATTTTTTTTCCTAGAAAACTAAATAAAGATTTATCTGATATAGATTTTATTCTGAAGATTGTGTTGATTAAAAAAAATTTATATTTTCGCTTGAACGATACAATTTTTGTTCATCATCTTCATCTCAATAGTAGTTATTTATGCCGACGGATAAAACTGTTCGGTGAACCGGGAAAATTAGATTATTATTTTTCTTTTTTTTGAATAATATATACTTTTCTATCCATCTTCCTCTTATTTTTCTATACTTATTTATCCTCAAGCAAGAAAAAAAAAAAAAGAAAGACAAAATAAGATGAAAGCAAGATTTAGATATCTATTTCTATTCTATAAAAGTAAACATGTTTCTTTCGTGTTTATCAATATGGAAATCATATTGTTGTTTTTATTATTATTATTATTATTATTCCAGGAATGATTTTAATCAATTAGTTGCTGAAGAATATGTTAAATTATTTGATTTTCAAGGTGATACACTTGATCGTGCATTAAGAAAATTTGTTAAACAATTTACTATTATTGGTGAAGCACAAGATCGTGAACGTGTTTTACATTTTTTTGCTGCAAGATATCTTGATTGTAATCCAACAACGTTTACTTCTGTTGGTTAGTTTATTTTATATATTTAAAAAAAAAACAGAAACAAATTAAAAATTGATTTTTAGATGCTTGTCATATGTTAACTTGTGCAATAATGTTACTCAATACGGATCTTCATGATCCAGTATGCAATAAAAAAATTTTTTTTGTTAAAATATTGTCTTTCTTTATTAAATAGAAAATTTCAAATAAAATGACATTTCAACAATTTAGTGATAATTTACATGAATTAAATGATGGAGTTGATTTTTCAAAAGATTTACTTAAATCATTATACAATGCAATTAAAAATGAACAACTTATGGATGAAACGTAAGTGTTTGTAAATATATATTTTCAATAAAAAAAATTCTTCAATCAAATTAGTACGATGAACATCAAATAAATGCGTATGATATTACTGCTTTAGGCAGTAAAAAAATTTCTCTTGCCAATACAAGCGTATTTTTTTTCTTCTTATCTGATCAATTGATCGAGAACACATAAGAGTTAGTTATAAATAATATTTTATGTCTTGACCCAGACTTCCAACTGATCGGCAAAGAGAAAAAAAAGATGATAAGAAGAAGAAGAAGACGAAGAAAAAATCTTATCATTAGTTTTTTTTTTTTTTTGGTTATGAAAAACAGCATCATTGATCGTTTTGTCCTTGTATCAATAGAGAGTACATAGTGGCACTTGCATATGCTTGCAATCATATAGAACTGTACTAACACCAGCATGGAAATAACTAATTGCATGGCCTTATATGTGAGTTGATGTTCTCACTTCAACATGTGATTAATTGACACGATGATGGAAAAGAAGTTAGTTCGATAGAGAAAGAAAAAGAAAGAAAAAAAAAAATGACAAGCGCCTCGATTCAGTCGAAACGATTTGTCATATAGATAGCATTGCAAAGGACGAATACATTGGCAAGAATATATATATATATACATATATATTGATTGATTAAGAATATTTTGAAAGGTATATGCTATTCTTATTAAATTATTAGTTGATTTTTTTATTTTATTTTATTTACGAGAATTAAATATCGATAAATGAGAACAGAAGAAAATGAGCTTATGACCTTCGTTGTATGTTTAAATTTATAGTTTGTCTATTGTTGTTCAGCATACACCGGAAACTAGTTTATGTGGGTGAGTAGGAAACGCGTGCGTACGCGTTGTAACACGCTCATTCTAGCGGCCATCTTCGTTCACGCGTAAAACGTGTTTTGTCATCTTCATTGAACAAATTACTCGTTCTCGAGTTTTTTTTCTCATAATTCTATTATTGAGCCACCCTTCTCTCTTCATGTTCATCATTCGTTCAATACATTATATAAAAAAAACCATAACATGAATCATATATATATATATATATATAAGAAAGAAGTAAAATGTGTTTCTTCTCCTATGGACAAGTAGTAAGAGAAAAAAAAAGAGATTCTATTTAATCGATATATCTTTATTCATTTTGACGATTGTTTACATTGAAAGAGAAGGATCTTCTTTTATCCCTCGTTGCGTATCTATCTATCCTCGCGTTCTATCCACGCTTGTACATACCAGAAGATAGAGACATCAACCAACGACTTGCACACGTACATAGACAAAATGACACATGTTTGAGATATACATAAGCATAACCGATTGTTTGATGACATCAATAAACTAAAGGCGAAAAATAATAATAAAGAAAAATAAGCGAAATATTAACACGCACAGGTAGGTAAGGCTACAAATAGATAATCTATTAAACAGAAAAGGAAATTGATTATTTGACATTTTCTGTAAAACAGATCTTTGCACAAATACGTCTCCTGAGATTAGAACAAATAGATCGTTTATAGTTAGATAACTGTTTGATAGATACTATGGAGTCGTCTAAATCAGAAAAAGAATTTATTTCATAACTCTATTTCTTATAAACCAATATTTTGTCAGAAAAAAATAAATATGCTATTATATTATTAGTGCTAATAAAAGCAGATGCGCTATTTTTTTGGTCTAGCATGTCATTATATGACAAGAATAATAAATACTAACCTTTGTTTTTTGCTCTTTATTTTTCTAGAACTTTGGGTTCGGATGATTATAATGATGTACGATTAGGTGGCCATGGAACTTTACATGGATATAGTAATTGTATCAGTCCATTTTTAGAAGTAAATTTTTTTATTTAATATAACAATATTAACATTCATTCATTCATTCATTCTTTTTCTCATTTTATTAATTATAGATTCCTGATACAAGCAAAAGTGTTGAATACATGCAGGTAAACAAATAAATTCTTACATAATTATTTATATAATATACATATTTTTATAATATAGGGCTATGTAATGAGAAAATGTTGTGTAGAGTCAGATGGCAAACGAAGTAAATAAATAAAATATTTTCAAATAAAAATTCATTTGATTTTTTTTCATTAATATTAATTTAGCTCCATTTATGCGTCGTAGTTGGAAAGCATATTATGCTAGTTTACGTGATATGATTCTTTATTTACATAAAAATGACCAACAATCAGCAACAATTTTAGTTGGAGATACAAATGCAATACGTTTACATCATTCATTTGCTCAAGAAGCTATTGATTATCGTAAACGTCAACATGTATTTCGTTTAAAAACAGCTGATTGGGGAGAATATTTATTTCAAACAAGTGATAATGATTTAATGAAAAAATGGATTGATGCTATTAATTTAATTGCTGCATCATTTTCTTCACCATCATTACCAGCAGCTATTGATTCATCATCAATACATTTTCAACGACCACTTTTACCTAGTGTACAAACACGTTATTCTGTTGTAAGAAAAAGAATAAAATCTTTTGTTTTTTTTTATTTCTTAATAATTAAATTAATATTAAAAAATTTCGATAAATTATTTTTTTTTTCTATTTGTGCTTTATTTTAGTTTGAACAATATGAATATATTATGAATCAAATAAATGAAATATCACGTCAATTAAATGAATTAAAAACTCAAACATATACAACAATTAATAATGAAAATAATAATAATACAATAAATGGAGATATTAAACAAATATCAACAATGAAAGCACGAGATATGATTGAAAATAAAGATAAAATTCATTATCTTGAATATGAAGTAAAAATAATAATAAAAAAAAGAGAAATTAATTAATTAATTAATTAATTTTTATTTGTTTATTTTAAGTTACAAAGATATGAAGCATATGCTGATCGTCTTCGTCGACATTTTCAACAATTACAATTAGATCATTCATTACTTAAAACAAATTCTAATGAACAACAAGATCAAGAACATCATAGTTTTGTTGGTCCTATTGAAGCTTTATCAGGTGTACATAATAATCAACAACAAATATTTCCTCAACATCAAATATTACCTACACGAACAACATCAACAACTATTGCGTATAAAAAGACTTCACAATCGCCAAATATAACAATAACAAATCCAAATCGTTATAGTTATATGATGGCTGTTAATACACATCCAGTTGTAATGAAAGAACATCGATTATAGATTAGTCTGATATTTAAAATCAAAATTGTACACTTAATAAAAGAAGCAAAAATATATAAAATAAAATAAAGCGCGTATATATGTGTGTTTTTACAGTGCGTTTTAGAACTGTTGTATATTAATGATGTGCATGTGTGCACTTTCTTTATTTTGTTTTTCTTTTCGTTCTTGTGAACATGCTCAATTCTTTCTTCTTGGGTCTTTGCTATTCACGATTTTCTTCGCCAGTCTCTTTGTTTTTTTTTTGGACAAATTCTTTTCATTTTCTTGCTTATTTCTCTTATTTTGTTTGTTTATGTGTGTGTAATAATGCCTATATTTGTCCTTCTTCTTTTTTTTGTTTTTGTTCTCTATCATTTTTTTTTTTTGGGCTAAATCCCGGTGGTAGTTGGGAGAGTAGTTCTTGTGTTTTGGGTCATACAAAATATACGAAAAACAATAATTGCCAGCTGACGATGCATGCGCGCATCGAATTGAAAAATGAATCTTGATTATATTGTTCTACACAATTATAACAATATATAAATAATGATTTGTTGAAATGCCAATAATTATGACTTCCATATTTGCATTAATACTAGGTCTTGTAATCAATTATTATCGAGAAGAACAATAAGTCATGGACAAATAATAGAAAAGAAAAAGAATATTTGTTGATTATTATAGAATAATAAAATTTTGATTAAAAATTTATATTTTATCAGAATATTCTATTAATCTCTTTATATATATTCATCTTAAAACAAAAAACAACAACATATTAATTGATAAATTCAAGTTGATGTATTATGTTTTTATTGAGTTAATCAAAAATGTATGTCAAAATCATGACAATATCAAATGATTGATCAGAATGACATATTATCATACATTAGTTATAAAAAACAAACTTATGAATAATTAAAAAAGAAATCGAGTATGATTTCATGACATAGAAAATTATTTAAAAAAAGATCATAATGTATTTATATCGACCTTTTGACTTCAGGGCAATCTTGATGAAATATAAAAATCCTCTCAACATTTGTATTCATTACATCTCATCATCAAATCATAATCTAAATGATGCATTGAAATAAAAAGGATTTTTTTTTCATTCTTTTGAAATTAGTATTCTAATAGTTTGAAACATTAAAACTTCAATACTCAAGAATCTAATTTCCAACAATTTCTTAATTACTTAGTTCTATTGATGTCTATCTACAGTAAAAGAGATTCTATTTTTTTTTTCTATGATATTTAAATTATTTGCACTGAAAGTCAAACTAATCATATTGAATAAAATTTTTCATTGATAACATTATTTGTTATTTTCAAATAAAATATTATATAGTTTAAAATGATGAATATAAAACGACCTATTTATATGAATTCATCGAACATTAAAGAACAAGTACTTTACTCTTTTTCTTTTTGTCGTACATCTATAGATAATTATCTTCTATAAACGTTTGTCATAGTTAAAGATAAGAAAATAAAAAAGTATTTCATATCATTGTCTTTAGAGCTTTTCTTTTTACAAATTTAAAAAATGTCTTTACTTGTGTTTCCTGATGAAATTCTTCTTGATATATTTGATTATTTATATTTTTCGGAAATAATTTATTCATTTTATGATTTAATGTGTCATAATAATCGAATATTTGAATTAATTAATACTAAACTTCATTCAATAAATTTATCAAAAATAGATTTACGTTTTATGACAAGATCACAATTTCTTTATATATGTCGATATATAAAATCCGAAGAAAATTTTCTTGAAAAAATTCATTATTTAATATTATCAAATCAATATACATTTGGACAAATACGTTTATTATTAAGTCAAATATCATTTGATCAAATGATTAATTTAAAAAAATTATATTTAATTCAACCATCATTAGATGAATATCATATATTATTTCCTACAAAATTATCTCAATTAACACATTTAATATTAGAATATCCTGAATGTGATGATGATGGTCGTATTATAATTATTGATGAAATGAATGAATTAATTGAATTAAATATAATATCAAAATATTCTGTTCAATTTCGTTCACAATATCCTCGTGTTGAAAAATTAATTATTAGTCAATTAAATTTAATTGATTTAATTGGTTTTTCAACATTTTTTCCTAATTTACATTATCTTGATATAACAATAAATAATGCCGATATTGATTTAAATCAACTACATATACCTTTATTAACTATATTAAAATTACGTAGTTATAATGTTCAACATGATTTATGTGAAAAATTTTTATTAAATTTTATACAATTAAGAGAATTATATTATTCAAATAATATTCAATGTAGAAAAGATTCTATTATTGATGGTTATCATTGTCAATCATTTATTGAACAATTACCATTATTAGAACAATTTGAAATAAATTTATATTTATTTAATACAGAATCAACAGATATTTGTGAAATTGCAGCTTCTTTTCAAAATTCATTTTATCTTTCAAAAAATTGGAATATTATTTGTGAATCAAGACCAAATTCAAATGATTTTCATATTTATTCAATACCTATGCCATCACAAACAGAACTTAATACAACAACAGATAGTCTTATTTCTTCAAGTGTATTACCTGTCGATGAACCATATGCTAATGTAAATTATTTAAAATTAAATATGACATCAAATTGGCCATTAGTAACAAGATTTTTTCCTAATATAACATCACTTGAATTAACACAATTAAATCATTCAAAATTAATTCCAATTCATTCTGTAGTATCATATTTAAATAAATCAATGTTTTTATCAAATCTTCGTAAATTAATATTACCATCACCATGTCATTTTCATGATTCACTTTTATGTTATCTTTTACAACAAAGTGCATCAAATATAATTAATCTTGATATATCATGTAATTATTTACTTAATTTAATAAAAACAAATATATTACAAACACCATTATCAATACATATTCTTACTTTACGTGATGATTATCTTTCATTAAATGATCGAAATATATTTATGGAATTTTTTAATTTTAATTTAAATTGTTTATCATTATATTTACAAAATAATAATTCATTACCTGAAACAATACAATTATTTTTAGATAAATTTCAATCATTATATAGTCTTGATATATTATTAAATGATCCTATATCAATGTATGTACATTTACAACTTTGTCAAATGATTCAACAACGGCCACATGTTAGTGCTGAACTTCGACCAACAAATATTCGAATTTGGCAAAAATAAATTTTTATATTATTATACTTTGTTAAATTTCATTAAGTTTTATTCATCACTATTAATTTAAATATTCAAATTCTTTCTAATAATAAATGTTGTTTTTTTTTTTGTTAATCTAATAACATATTCGTTTACTTATTCTTTACAACATAAAACACAACAACAACAATAATAAAAATCACTGTCTTTTTTTTTTCTTCTAATAGATAAAAATATGCAACAACAAGAAGGAAAATAAAATTGAAATAATATATATTATACATTTTCTTCTCCTTTTTGATTTGATATTAAATATATATTGCACATAATAAATCATCTAATATAAATAAGAAAACAAAACATTAAAATTTAAAGATCCCAACTAAACAAATGATATTTCATTAACATATCTCGTACACTTGATAAAACATCCAATTGTCTATAAGCAGCTGGTAATTCAAAATCTTGTTGTAAAGTAAATGAAAATTGTTGTAAAACTCTAAGATCACATTTTATTTGAACCTATAAATTTAAAAAAAAAAAGATAAAAATATATATTATCAATTAATTATACCCAACAAGGTGATCGTAAAAATGACCATGGTAAATACCATTTATTAATTATATCTGTACATGAACATAATGTTTCTAACCATAAATGAAGAATTTGTTCATTAAGTGCAACACATATAAATGATCGAAATTTAACATCCATTTGTGCATTAGCAAGATTATGTGTATAATTAATTGAACGTATACAACGACATAATAATTCTTCTGGTGTTAATATTCTACCATCTTCATCTAAACGATATGTTTTACAAAGTATAAGACGTGCATAAACACTATCAAAATCTTTATTTATTGCATGTAATGCTGCTTCTTCAATAAAGAACCATGGATGACAAATACCACCTAAATAAAATAAACAAACAAACAAAAATATATAAAAGGTCAAGAATTTTGAATCTGTAGCTTTATATTTTTATGCATACGAATTCAATAGATTCGAAAATAATTTTTTCATGAATATCTATCAATCTTAAAGGATGAAAATTTAGTTTAAATATAGATTTAAAGGTGTAAATCTCTATTTATTACACTTGTCTATTTTAATATTATATTCATACTCATACCAAGTACATGTGGTGTTTTTTTTAATCCATGTTCAAATATTGATTTGATACATGTAGCTAATTTTCCTCTAATAAGATCTGATATATTTTCATCAACACTATCATCACCAGCTAATGAATATAATTTTGATCTTTCATCAACTAATTGTACAAATTTAGCTGGAAACCATCCATGTTTACCATTTAATTCACCAATCCAACAATGTTCATCATTCATTGATAAAATTTTAATAATATCATTTTTTTTAAAACCAAGTTCATTTGAATCTTGACATTCAAAATCTAATAAAGCTTTCGCACGTTTATATTTTTGTAATGATATATTTGCATAATATTCATGATCTTTAACATGTGATTCAATTGAATAATCAACATTAAGATTAATATTTTGTTTTAAATAATTATCTAAATCATTATCTTTAAAATGTTTTGCTATTTGAAGTATTGATTCACGTAAATTAACAAGCATTTCAGTTTGTATTATATTACGTTGAATAAGTGATTGTGTATGATTTGTTAATAAATTTGATTTTTTACGAAAAAAAAATTTATTTAAATGAAATTTTTCATTATTACGTCGTTGTAAAATATCTTTTGGTAAATTGTTTATATTTATATTTGGATTTATTGTAAAACCTTCATTTGACATTAATTCAGCTAAATATTTTTTTCTATATGAATCAATTGTATTTAATGTTAAATGATGTAAATTTGGTAAATTTATAAATATATTTTCATTTTTTTCATATTCATATTCAAATAATTGTGGTAATTCACATAAAAAATTAAATATTTGTGCACTATTTTGAAATTCTATTAAAATATTTTCATATTGTTTTAACATAATTATACCTATTTGAAATAATATAATTGTACCATAAAAAAATAAATAATCCCATAAATGACAAATAAATTTTGTATGAAATACATTTGAATATAATGTTAAAAACCATTGAAAACATATTAATGTTAAATCAATATCATGTTCATTAAATAATTTATGAATATTTGGAAGATATTGTTGAATTAAATAACGAAATACACGTATATCAACTTGTACACCAAATAATGATGCAGAATAATATTGTCCTGGTAAAAGATCTTCAACTATAGAACACATCATCCAAAAAGCATCTTCTTCTTCAAATAATAATAATAATGTTGCACAAATAGCACCCATACCCTATTGATTAAAATTTAAATTTGAAAAAAAAAAAGAAATTTATCTTACTTGACAATAACCAATATCTAAAAACAAAAAAAAAAAGAAATTATTATAGTCTTTTGATCGCAAATTTAAGATTAAAGGATTAGAATTTATTAATATATCTACCTGGAAAAAGCCATGCAATTGTTCGTAAAATTCGTCGTAATCGAGATATTCCTGGTGAATTTATATTCATAAAACAAATATTTGTTGGTAATGTTCTTAAAAGATCTTTTTCAATTTGTTTTGAATATAATTGATTATCATTATTACAATGTTTAAGCATATCAGTATAAGACATTTTTGCTTGATGTTTTTTATGTATTGAACCAGTAAAACACATCCAAATTTGAGCACGTATTGATGATGGAATACCAAATGATTGTTGTAAAAGTAAAGAAATTTTTGTATCTTGTCGAATTTGTTTTGAATCAATTTTTTCTATAAGTTCTTGTTCTTGTAATGGTAAATGAACAACATCAAGTTTATATACAGAATCAAGATGTGTTAACCATTTAAGTTTTACTTGTTCATTTTCAATAATTGGTATTATTTCATAATTTTGTTCATTTTCATTAATATCAATACGAAAACCATATTCATCATATATAATATTTTCATTTGTATTATGTAATAATAATTGAGATGATGGAATAATTGAATTAATAATTGCAGAAAATGGTTGACCAATAATAATATTTGAAGAAGTTTTATGTTGATTATTATTCATTTCATTTTCTTGATTATTTATTTGTAATGACGATGATGTAGAAGATGAAGATGGAATTGATGGTAAATATTTTGAAGAATATAATTCACTATCATTTTCACAATAATGTGAAAAGATATGATGAGATTCTGATGAAAAATTATTATTATCATGGAATGAATTTAATATTGTGGTCATTTTAAAAAGAAGAAGAAGAAATAAAATATAAAAAAGAATTTTTTTAAAAAAAAAATATAATGCACAGCTGGTTATGTTATTAGAATACTATTCACTTCTATATAATATTACATGAATGATTGGCTCGATGAATAGAATTTACAGAAAAAGTTTTATCTATTTTTCTGCTTTCTACTGCCATCTAGTAAAATCTAGAGTTTAATAGAAATGCGAAATGAATGCTTTGGAAAAATATTGATATTATTATTATTGACATTATTTTTATGAATATATTGAAGATCATTTGTTTTACATTTTATTGTTATTTTTGTATAAATTAGTAGAATAAAATATATAGTAGAAAAGAAATGGAAAACATTTTTGTTCTGTTATTTGAATAGATTTGCGTTGTTCTTATTTTATGATGATTTCTACGTATTTAATATTATTTGTATAAGTAATAGTTGTTATTACAAACATCTTCAGAGCATTAGAAAGATTGAGAAGTTTTTTCTAAAATGTCATGGAAAACTAAACTTGACCTTTTCCATTTCCCAAGATATTTATGATTGGCACAAACCTTCTTTTTCATCATAAATGTCAGAAAACAAGTGAATACACTTCTTAACTACGATTAGGCGAGAACATTTCTATACATCTTTTATACATTTATTCATTGTTGTGCCTATCCTTTTTTCGAATGCTACTTGAACTGTATTATATTTGAGTAAAAAAAAAGTGCAAAAATACAAATAGTAATTTATTTGTTGTTTTAGACACCTACTGTCTTGAAAAAAAAAATTCTTTTTCACTTCTTGATAAATTTATGAGAATCGAGGCATTTCTATCGAAAATATTTTATTTATAATGGTGACGTTTGTTTTTCTTTTTTGCGCATAAATATTAAAAAAGAAAATTTTACATCCGAGCTGAAAAGAATTGATCGTTGTATTTATTAGGCATGAAAAAAACATAAAACAAAACATTCACTATCGATTACTAATTCATTTCTTTTTAGTTTCTTTCAATATTAACTCGTACATTATACTCAATTAAATGTCATCTGTTGGCTATTGTTTTAAAATATGTGGAACTGTTGATAAAAATATAACTAATCAACGACGAACTTCAGTATCTGATTCTATTGCAGCTAATATACCTATGCCTGCTAATACTGGTACTTTAATATTTGGACGTCGATTTTCATTAAATAATATTACATTACCAACTATTAGTTCAGCTGTTTCAAAACAAGATGATTTATCATCGGACAAAAATTAACAATAAAAATTTCATATATGAATAAAAAACAATTCTTTAAAATGGTTTTTTTTTTCTTTTTGTATTTAAAAACAACAATTCTCCCTCTTCATTGCACATATGTTTAATGAATAAAAAGTAGAATGATCGTAGACAACAACAAAAATTAAATTTGTCGGTTTGTTTTTTATGAACCAACAATGATGTTATTGATAGGAATATGAATAAGTTTAACAAAAAATCCAATAAATCCCATAATAGCAAAACCAATTGCTGTTGCCATTGCAATCTTTTGAAATTCTAATTTAAAAAAAAGATATAAAATTTAAATAGATAATAAATATCTTGAAATTACCTTTACGATCAGGTTTAGTACATTTTTTAACTAAACGAATTGAATCTTTCATAAATTGTTTACATGGTTCTGTGAATTGTTGAATTTGATCCATGATATTAATTAGAACTATTAATGTACGTCGAAATAAATAAAGATGGATAAAAGATTCTTCTACTAAAGAAAAATTTTAGGTGTATTTAATGATATATGAAGAGTCTAATAAATCCTTTTAACCAATCATAAAATAGTATTCGTCAGATGATGACGTTACTCTGCATTAATAAGTTGATTTTATCACGATATAATTAACCTTAAAAATATTATTTTTATTAAATAAAATTTATTTATAAATAATTTTTAATTATTTTAATGAATTTTTTAATCTAATCATACAAAAACCATGACAATTATACATTCATGAATATAAAAATGGCGATTTTGTACAATTGAATTATATAGTTTCTAAATTTAAATAACAAAAATTTCTAATTATTTTAGAAAAATAAGATTAATCGATGGCTAGTGATGATATTTCAACAACTTCATTGACATTAACAAATAATTCAATATCACATAAAAATCGAATTCATAGTCACAAACAATTGAGAGAAAATACTCTTGTTGATGAATCACGTATAAGTAGAACTTTAACAACATTAAATCGACCATCATCAAAATTACCAAATCTTCTTTCAAAATCGAGTATTTTTTCTTTCATATCGAATAAATTATTTATAAAATCTTGTTTTTTTATCCAATTTTTCAATAGAAACAATAGAATTTAAACGATATTATACACAACAAAAAGATCGTCGTACTTTATCACCTTGTAAACTTGAACGACAATCAACAAATATTAATACAGAAACACGTTTACCAACACTTTATTCATTAACAAGTGATAATGATATTAAACGAATAAGCGAATTTCGACGAAGACAAGTTTGTTTTAGCAAGAATTTATTCAAATAAGTTTATTTTTATTTTTTTATATAGATTTATGCATTAAATCATTTAATGCGTGAATTAGAACAGGAACAATTTCGTCAATTTTGTAAATTATATTGTATTGATACTAATAAAAATGGAAATATTGTTAATAATAATGAAGATACAAATAAAGAATCATTACCATGATATTTACATATATTTTTTCAACATTATCAATGAATAAAAATTAAAATAACTAACATTTTCCATGGTACTAGTCAAATATATTCTTTCCCGTGTTCTTTTTTCAATGTGTATTTTTGTACTAATTTTAACAAATTTATCCGTGAATTTTCTTTTAAAAATAAATTTATTTTGATATAAAATATAAAGTAAACAAATTTTTCAGAAT
Organism: Macrotrachela quadricornifera; assembly: GCA_022393335.1. NCBI lineage: Eukaryota > Metazoa > Rotifera > Eurotatoria > Philodinida > Philodinidae > Macrotrachela > Macrotrachela quadricornifera. The sequence goes on along the minus strand of JAJEKB010025229.1, from coordinate 41,301 downwards.
AGAAGAAGAAGTGCAAATTTCAATGTTTATTACTTATGCTAAATCATTATAATATCGAATGACTATTATTTTATAGAACTTATTCTAGAGGCAATTAGTTTTTATTGTTGAATAGAGAATAAAAAATAGAATAGAACACTTTTTTGCAAGATTGGATTGTTTTCGAAAGTAATCTAAGAGATTGATTTTCATACTATCAAATTAGTCTGACTAATATATCATAATAAACAATTCAAATTTTATTGTTATTTTTCTTTTATAAAATATCTTATAATGATGGTAAGTATCAATAAATCATTTTGAGAATCATAAAAAACACATTAAGAATTTGCATCTCTTAAAATAACTGATTAACAGAGACGATAAAATGCTTAGCATGTTTAACTATTGAGAAACAAGAATAAATGGCAATCATTATCAATAAAGAGATTATATTACTTATAATACACAAATATTTTCTTTGTTCGATAAATATGTTTGTTTCTTTCAATGAAAATTTATGATGATGATGTGTCAGTTATTAATCACCTGAAGAGAAAGTAAAGCACAGTGGGCCATCCTTCTTTTTATTGCATTTCTTTCGTTATTACATGAGTAAGTTTCATTTGAACGCTACACAATCATAAATTTGTGTTAATACATAATATTTTCATAACATTTTATTTCATAAATTTTTTCGTTTTTTTTCGCAGCATTTTTAATAGCAATGCCAGTTAGTCAACGTGGTATTATTATAGTATTTTTATTAGTAATTATAACATCTATTCATTGGAATAAAGATTATCAAATTTTCTCATTATTTAAATTTGTTGATGCTCGATCATTGGTAGTTCCTAATCAAAAACAACGTTTTATTGAAGTTCATCAAAAACTTGATAAAGATAATCGAGTATTAGAATGTGAGGCTCGTAGTTTTGAAATTATATATATGTCGAATGGAGCAACTTCAAGTAAGATAATCTTTTTTGTTCAATATTGATATGTTCTCTTTTTCATATTTAGTTTCGAGACAACGCATCATAGGTACAATATTTCTTATTTATACATGGCATCTATTGCATACTTTGTTTTATTTTACATTAGTTCTTTAACGTATTGTAAATTTTAAAAAATTTGTTAATTTGATATTTATTGTGATAATAAAATATATTATTATGCTTTGAAGTAAAAATATTTTATGAATTTTTAATTTTTAATATTTCTAGTTTTTCTTATATTTTCTTTTATATTCCATCGAAAAGTTCATTTTGTATTAGTTATATAAAAGTTTCCGATGAATTAGAAGACCGAAGATCTTCTATTCTGTTCTATCGTTCGTAAATTAAAAGGACAGGGTAGAGTATCATGTCCATAAAAAAACCATATTTTGTGATAGCTGCAATGATATTTACTCGCCTTTATGCTTTTTTTTTTACTCTATACATCATTAATAAATGAGTGTATCCTACGTGACTGACGCATATATAATAGAAAAGATACAGATTATATTTTAATGCAGCAATAATCAACTCTGGATAAATGAAGTGTTCTGGAAGCAATATACTCTAAAACCTTGGTACAATTTATAAGAGAAAAAAAATGATTTGTCAATTTTATATAATCTGTAAAAATTTCGTTACTGTCATATCTAATATAGATGTTCATTGTGATTGAAGATCTATTTACTCTTCGATATCATTCAAAAGATATTCTTGATTGGCTACACCTATAATAAACAATATATACATATACAACCGCTCTTTCTTTGAACTTGCCCCTAAATTACTATTGCTTCCATTGAAAAAAATATAAGTGTTGATAAAAAAACTGGAGTTGTGCAACGGCTTAGTCATGTGCAATTAGATACTTGATATGTTAAGATATTTAGCCGAAAATTTCTAATATACGTTCAAGTTCAGCGTTGATATAAAATTTTTTATGCATACTTCGAAAAAGGCTATCTTTCTTTTCATTCTACTTGAGCATAGATTCTTCTGAAAATCGAAACGAGTGAACAGAGCATGATAGACAGTTGGGATCAATCAATGACAGTTCTATAAAAAAAAATAATAAATTGGACAGAGAATAGGACGTAATATTTCTAACCATAGTGGACTGTATTGATTAATGTCGTGAATAATGCTGCATGTTAGTCTGTTACAAAAGATAACGTCGTTATATGTACTAATTTTTTAAGTAATAAACAGTTAAGAAAATCGACAGAATTATATACGTATTCTTAAATATATCTCGGATCAATAATATGTATGTAGAAAATCGAGAATGTTTTGTTTGCAAAGTGTTATTTGAAAAGACAAATCGTGTATAAATACTTTTAAAATATTAGATTAGTGTGTCCCGAATTGAAAATACTGTTTTGTTACGAAAATATCATCAGATAAAAGCTAACTTTATTTATATTGATTTTTTCAACCACTTCATCTTATCAAATAATTATAATAATACGGATAATAATGATAATGACTTGATTTAAATATAGGGAACAATAACTTTTATCTCAGTTTGTTGCAATGTATTTCCTATAGAAGAATTGCAAGCTTACCTCTAAATCCTAACACTTTAACTTTGTCTAAATGAAAATTTCAATGTCAGTTAGATACTTTTCAAATATGATCAAAATTCAGATTTCATTTGTAATAAAGAGAAAACTTGGCTTTTTATCTATATTATAACTTCGATAATATCAATGTACTTTAGCTCTCTAGAATCATTTTCATTTCTCAAAAGCTACAAAAAAATATAACGACAGATCTTTTGTATATTGTGTGTCACTTATCTCATAGACTAGAATCATATTCAACTTCTCTTTACAAAAAAGTATCAGTATTTTCAACTAAAATTCACTCTCTCAATAAAAAAAATGTTAAAATAAGCTGTATTGTGAAGAATACAATCTTGTTTGCTTCGAGAATTTTCAATTTATTATTGGAACTCATGCAAACAACTAGTAGTTTTTTGACTGTTGTTTAGTATGTCTTACTTAGAATCAAATAGTTTCAATCGGTTTTTCATACGTAATTTCGATGAAACTTTTTGGCTGTTGTTTAAAATGTCCATTTTAAAAGCAATTATTAGTGATTTATATATTTTTTTGAAAACTATCAGTTTTATTGAAATCAGTTAGAAAGACGAAATGAAAAAAAGATAATTTAAAGTTCATGTATAGACCTAGTGATATTTATTGTATTCCATTATCATATATTAATTACAATATTACATCTTCATTTTGAACATCTGTTTGCAGATGATCTGGCTATAATTCTTTTACCTTCAGCTACTTGGTTATCAAAATTATTCATCTCATATCGTGCTCGGCAAATTGTCCATGTATTATTACACTCTCTTCTATAGACCCATATCATCATCTATAAGTGTTATCTATTACGAAAGCGATATCATTGAACAAGTTTCCAAATTTAAGTATCTTGATGTTATTCTTGGTATCAGATTGTCGTTTAATTTTCATCTCAATGATATCAAATCAAGAATTCATCAAAATATTGTAGTGTCTAAACGTTTATCTAATCATTATATATTACCCCAGAAAATCTCTTATCAATGATATTATGAATAAATTCATTCTTCAACAAAAGCTATATCTGTTGATGAAGAAGTCAAAATTTATAAATAGATAAAAACTTTTAATTGTATGCCACAATTATTAACATCATATAATCATCTTTGTTCAGTCGATTTTTTTTATTTTACACAAGAAAAATGCATACACAATGAAATATTTTTTTGAATGTATGCTACAAAACGATTTCTCCAGTGTTTATATTTTTTATGCATAGTACTATTTAATTTCTTTTTCAATGGTGATAAATTGAGAAGATAAAACGATTTGCCATATTGTTTAATCTTTTCTATAGAAATCTATTCATATACAGATTGTCGAGACAATATTCGTTGAAGATTTTTTTTCTGTTACTCCCAAGACGTTCAATATTTCTTCACTTTTATGATAAATAAAGCAATATACTACTATACTAGGATAACTAATACAAATATAAGATACATTTTCAAGTGGTGTTCACTGTAAATTTTCAGGCGTCTGAAGAGATTACTATTTATTGAATTGTCGAGATTCTTATCAGAATACAGTGTGGATTGTTAACACAGATATACAAAGTCAAGTACATCTTATCATTTTTGAATTTATCGCATGTTGATAATTTTTTAACGAATTAGTTGCCTCTAAAGTCATATGCATTTGTCATTATAAATAAATGAGACTATCATTCCTCATAATTGTGTAAATGAGTAAAAAACCTATTACTTAATATCTGAATAAAAATGTTATATCAATAATAAAATTTCAAAGAATAAGCACATTAGTTCTTTCTACGGGATAGATTCCACTGATGGGACCCACTATAAAACAATCCAAAAGCTCATTTATCGCAGAAAAAATTGAATATTTCTATTGTACTTTGAGTTGAGAAGTTAATTCTTTTACTACTGATAAAGAAATGTTTATAGCTCATATTGATCAGAGAAACATTAATAAAAGTTGATTTAAAGTACCACAGTTACTACAAATAAAGAAAATGAAACCTTTCACAAATAATGAGAAAAATATATTCATGGCGACATGCATAGGTTAATGTAAAATATCAGATAATTTTCGTATTAAAAGTTATCAACATCTCTGTAGGAAACAAAAAAAAATAGAGTATTTATTTGTATATATTTTAAAAAATGATATTCAAAATTAGTTATGCAATATATATTTCTCTCATTTAATAAATCAAAATAGATTGTTGTTACATATATCAATGCATTTATTAACATGAATAAATATATCATTAATGAGTTCAACAATATTGTATGGCTCCAGTATATGATTGTAAAAGACATCTTGAAGCCTAACAATTGTTTGGATTTTCATTGAGCAACTAAAACTGCAAGTATATACGAATATTATGATGAAATATGCAACTGATTTGTTTCATCTAAATATTTTATATGATGAACAGAAGTAATACTAAAGATAATTAATTCAAATCATTTAAACATTATATAAATACATAGTCATACACAATGAATTTATTTTCTTTTTTGAACTTTTATGATTATGTAAGGTTAAAACATACTTATTTGAGGAAAAGAAAAAGAATCAATTCAAACTTATTTGCTCATCTTATCCTACGCATCAATTAATCAATTTTATATTAAGATATGTTCTTTTCAAATCTCAATGACATTTTTAATACAATAGCTTATAAACGAAGGTCCTTTTTTTAATACAATTCAATTGCATAAAAAACAATGACCTTCTATGTAATTTAAACATTATTGAACGAGGCACTTGTGCTTGTCATCGCTTAACACTTCCTAGTCATAGTGATTGTCAAATACTATTACATACAAATAAATAAACGTTAATATACCTACATAAGAATAAAAAGACATTTAAAGCTGTTGTTCGTCGTCATGATATTAGTTTTTTTCTTCTAATGTTCACTTAGTAATTGTCAAATTTGAACTTTTTTTTCGTTCTCATAGGTGTATCTTTCGTTAAATGTGTATCATCACTATTGGCAAATGTTGCGTTGGTCTTGAATTTTTTGTCATATATATGAAGGCGTGAAAAGTAAGATGTGAATATAAAGAAGAGAAGGCTAACATTAATAGCATATGAAACAAGATTTTTCTTTCGCATTCACTCTCTCTCTCTTTTCCTCTTCCCAACTTCGTAACACACGCATATATTCAAATCACAATCACTACATCCTCATAGCTTTTTCTCTTCTTCTTCTTCTTCTTTTTTTTTTCTATTCTTATTTATTACTTCTTTTTTTCTTTTTACTTTTCATTCATTCATTTCAATTGGTAACAGACATCGATGGCATTTGTACGGTATAAGTACAGTGAGTACGATAAAGAAAGAAAGAAAGAAAGAACGAACAGAAATATAAGAATAAAAAGGACAAGAACTACTAAAGTCTATCGGATATTGTCAATAGGATTTATTAGTAAATTAGTTTCAACTATTCTTTCTTTACTTTAATCCATATTTTAAAAATTACATAATAAGATATGTTAGCATATATGTATACGAAAGAATTTATTTCTCTGTCAAATAAATCGTCTATCATAACATGCAACGAATTAATTAATATGTTTAGACATATTTTTACTTTATTTTAATATTTTATTGAATAGAGTAGAAAAGTAAAACTAATAATCGTAATAAATTTTTATCATATGCAAATATTTGATATCTTAATATTAATAAAATTTATTTTTTTTATACGTTTTAGATTAATCATGGTATAATATATTGTTAAATAGTGGGTCTCCACGTGTGGCCATGAATTTTCCGTGTGGACCGTTAGATACGATCCAATTAATCGCACTTATTTTATTTGGACTTCTTACTTTACAATCTCTATTAGGCATTGGTTTAGGCATTGGTTTTCTTCTTCAACCACCGTTGTATGATATTGTTATTAAACTTAATTCTGCTTTCAACAGACAAGCTTATTTTTCCGTTTATGCACGTTAGTATATATATAAATTGATATGAAATTTAGTAATGAATTATTAAAAATAAATATTTCGTTTTAGCTCATATTCTTTTGATAATTGGTAGTGGTATAGTAGCTATACCAATTATTTTGGGTATAGTTGGTATATTAGGACGTCGTTGGCGTTATTTAATGATTTGTCTTGCATTGATTTCACTTTATATGGCATGTTTATCGGGTGCTGTTGCATCAGGTTTTGCTTATTTTGATCAACTTAAAAAAACTCTTCAAAATGATTATGTGAGAGATCCAACAAATTCTGTTTGGTCAACAAGTTCTACAACATATAGTTGTGCTGTCAATAATTGTATTTCAACATTAGATGATGTTATGCACGCAAATAAACAACGTATTGGAATTATTTCATCAGTTTTTCTACTAGTACCATTATTAACATATATTACTATCATATTTCATATGCGTCGAGATATTCTTTATTTTAAATGATAGCACATACACACGTACTTATATCCTCCAAGGTCATGAACCTACACCACCTTCATTCTCTTTCTTTTTTTTTTTGATGATGCTTCTTCTCTCTTTCTCTCTCTATGCAATACGGTGCTAGATTTGTATACATGCGGGCATACGTGCTGTTCACGTTATGAAAGTATGCATAACTATTAAAATTCAATAAAAAAAAAGGAACGAGAAAGATGTAATGCTTTTTTCTCTGTCGCTATCGCTTGTTGTACTGGTAATTGACCGTGATATTAACTTTTTTTTTTCTATATTGATTATGTAATAATATATATATATATATATATATATAGAATAGCACGAAGTGTGACATCAAGAAATAGACGATGTAAAAGTGATCTTCAACTTAAGAAGTATACATTTGTATATGTGCAAATTTTTTAGCTTTTTTTATTTACTTTCTTCATTGAACAATAATAATATTGAACAAGTATTGTCATCATGAATATTTAAAGAAAATCTACATATTTTATTTAAATATATACACATATATTTCATCTATTCAAATTTTTATTATCAAATTGAATTGATCTAAAAAAAGGAAGTTAATAGATGAAATCATGACTTATGTAATGATTCGAGATAATCAATTCAAATAATCACAATAGTATGATCCGTAGTCTGGTGATTCTAAGAAACGATCCACTCTAATTGAATAAACTTTTGATAGAAAATTCTCCTATTTTTTCTATTCGTAAATTCGAAGCTTTTTTTGAGCGAAGTTCGGTCATTTTTCAGTAAATTATGGGCTTTCTTTATAGATAGCGCCATATATATTTTCAACATTTCGAATTTTTCACGAGAATGATTGAGATTCACTCAAAAAAAAATTTCAGACTGATAAATAGAAAAAAAAACAAGAATTTCCTGTCAAAAATTTATCCAATCAAAGTGATGTGTATGTCAAAGTACATTTTTCCTTAGAATTACCAGACCATGGATCAATATCTTATAAATGAAATAAAATATACTTATGAAAATGTCATGATGAATTCTATCATAATCGATTTGTAAGATTATAGGTATGGCTCATATAAAAATTAACTAGTTTTTATAATATGATTAACCGAAACTATTTACTATTTTTTTATATCAGTCAAATATTTAGCAATGATTTCGTCCAAATTTATACTATTCAAAGATATGAGATGATATTGAAACGATGTAATCTGAATATAAATAATCTGCACGACTTTTTTTAATATTTATTTCTAATGTGTGTCATTTAGATTTTTATCATCTTAAATAATTAAAATTTTATATTAAAACTAATCGAAGATAGAATGATATTATCTATGCAAATCGAAGTAAAAAAAAGTGTATATCATATTTTATATACTATCATCATGACTCGAATTAAAATAAACGCATGCCATCATTCTATCGTTATCAACAATTGTGTATGTAGTATATACAATGATGTAATTATTCTTTTTTTATACAATACTTAAAGAATAATAAAATATATAAGTGTTGTAAAGCATTCTTTTGATTTACTTTTATGTCTTTCGAACGAATAGGACAATGTAATTTGTATAAAAAAAAATTATTTTGGTCGATTGGAACTTTCCTGACTAACTGCACTTTCGTTTGTTAATGATTGTGGTTGAACAGCTCGAGAATTAGGAGCATCATTCGATAAATTTTCTTCGCCAGTTGTTTTTTGAGCCGCTAAATTTGAAACATCACCTGGTGCAGTATACACTTCTTTATAAACTTCTTCAGTTGCTTTATGATGAGCAGGCACATCTGAATGATCTTTGATTTTATTTTCATCAAGTTTAGGTGGCCATATTTGTGAATTGTCAGCCATTGCGAAGTAAAGCAGTACAAAAGTAATATAAGTGTAGAAAATTGTAAGTGTACGTCTGATTGTTGCCAAGACAAAATGATTTTTTTTAGTCAAAAAAAAAAACGATAGAATAATAAAAAAAAATGCTTTTTTTTCGTCGTTCTTTAACAGTATCGACATTGCATTAAATCTTTTTAAAGAATAAAAGAAACTTTGATAAAAGTTAATACTTCATAACTATATAATTTATTGGTTTTGTTCTTTAGGAAAGTTAAACTGTTTCGTAAAATAATAATTTCAGAATTGAATAAAAACCGTGATGAATTATAATAACAAAAATCAAATTTCTATCTTTTCTCATGATTTTTTATCAATATAAAACAATATTATTTAATTAAACACACACACACACACACAACACACATGTACTGTATAATAATATTATTAGGAATGTTGATTAAGCCAACCTTGTCTAGGTAAATTAAGTTGTCGTTGAAGTCGCATAGCATCACGACGTTCACGTTCACTTAATTGCGATAATTTCGTACTTGATGTACTACTAAGTGCAGATGATGATCGTGCAGGACCATTACTAGTTATTGAACGAGTACTAAAACGATGTAATGATGATTGTTGATTAGATTTAGCTGTTTGTGGACGTGTATTGACTAGAATTATATGAAATAAATTATTTATTAAAAGTATACATATAAAATCAAACCTTGTTCAGTTGGTGGTGATGCAACAATTTCAGATTCATCTGAAAGTTCAGAATGTTGTGATTGACGTGATCCATTCTAATATAAAAATAAAGAATATTAAATTTATTATCTTTTTTATTTAATATAATAAAAATTTACTGAAGTAACAAGCGCTTGTTGATATAATGGTGAATAATTAGTTGTTTGTCGAAAAAATTCTCTTCCAGCAAAAACAAAATAAGGTTTTGCACGACTTAATGGACTACCAAGATGACGTACAACATGTTCAGCAGAAGCTGGTCGATAAAGATGTTTTGTTGCACGAGGACGAACATATGATTGTGCATTTCGATTTGTAATAATTGGTGGTTTATGCATTTCATTCTATAAAAAAATATCCCCTCATCCACCAAAAAAATAGAAAATTTTTCTTTTTTATTAAAATTAATGTACTTGATGATAACGAATCATATTATTAAAAATTTGTTTAGAATTTTGTCCTCGTATTGGATCTATGTGAGTTTGTTTAAGAAAAGGTTGAAGATATGTACTTCTATAAATAAAAAAAAAAAAGAGGATAATACTTTTCTTATTTTAATAAGAAACTTTATTATACCGAACAGCTGCTTGAACATGTGTTTGTTGTTGTTCTTGTAGAGTTTCTTGACTTGCTGAACTTGTAATACTGGATGTTTGCTATAAGCAAAAAAATAGAATTTTTATATAGATCTAAAATTATTTGAAAGAATTGATTTACTTTAGATTGAATGTCATCATTATCAACTATTTTTACTGTTTTTTTTGCCGGAGAATGAGCTAATATTTTCTTTCCAATAAAAGCATTTTTTTCAATGTCAGAATCAATACCTTAAAATAATAAAATATATGAAATAAAATCTAATCATAGAATTCTAACCAATAACTCGAGCTAAATGCATAGTAGCTGTTTCATCACCACGCCAAGCACTAAAATAATATATTTAAAAATAAATATATTATGATTTTTTTTTCTTCTACTTTTTTGTTAATACAAGCAAACAATTAAGCTGTTGTGTTAAACTTTGAATTTCATTTTTAGCTGTATTTAATTGATTTTGTAAATCTTCTGTTGGCTCCTCTTCAATTGGTTCATTTATGTCATCCATATTCATCTATTGAAGCTAATATATAACTAATAATTATGTTAATAATTTAAATTTAATCATATACAATACACATACATGTCAAGACAATTTCCATATAATATTTTAAGACGCGACAAGAGAGAATGAAATAACTATTTTTTTAAGTTTTTACTTATGTGAATGTGTGTATGTATATACGTCACCATGTTGCCAATGGTGGTAGCAGTGATGGTGTTTCGCGTTGTTCTCTCTTTACTCTTCCCTTTCTTCTATTATTATTGTTTATTTTTTAAGCGCAATACTGTTTGAGTTTGATGCTTTATAGGTCGCTATTATTTGTTCATCATTCGACGATTTTTTTTTTATTCGAAAGACAGTGTATGTAAAAGAAAGTAACAGAGATTTTCTTTTTTCCACTTGAAAAAACATAAATTTAAGAACATTAATAATGTTGACATCAAGTTTTCTTTTTTTCTTATTCATAAATACTATCAGTTAAAATCAAAATAAAATTGAATATTAGATGTTTTTAAAGATTAAAAATTATTCTTTTTTTACTAATAATAATTCTATCTTTAATAATAACATATAAAAAATTTCAATCAATCTTTTATATTATGAAAGAATAATTCTAATCAATGATGATTTAATATTTCTTTTCATACACTAATAAATATATTTTAAATTTTATCAATTATTATTATCAATTGATTATTACAATTTAATATTTTTAAATAAAAACAAAAAAGATTTAATTATTATTACAATATTGATTATTATTATGAATAATATATATTTTTTCTTTTACTATTAAAAAAAGATTCAACCAAACAAATATGTTAACAATAACAATTAAGTATGGTTCATTTAACAACATTTGTTGCACAAGATTTCAATTCAAACATAACAGTTCATGATAGAATAACATTTATATAAATATGCTTCTGGCGACATTTTTTAAAGAATGTTACGCCATCAATCAACATACAAAAAAAAAAAATTTCTCCATTATTTCTTTCTTCTTCTATGAATGTGGGTCTCGTTGTCAAAGATCGTCAAGCAAAAATGGTAACTTATACAAGCATCGATACGAACTGATTGATTGATCAAGTCGAACCGAAGTTGAAGAAACAGAAAGAAAAGAAATTGACACTGTTAGCTTTTTTTTCTTTTCTTTTCGCTTCTTCTCTTTTTCTATTATATTGTTGTTGTTTATTCACAAATTTTAATCACCTCGTTTGGTTTCTTGTATGAATGCATAGACACACGTTCATATTTTGTTATCATAGTAGAAAATGCATATAAGATTATTTTTTTTCTTCAAAAAAAACAAATGAATCAATATTTGTATTGATTTCAAAATCTATTTTTATTCTTAGATCGATGTCTCAGTCGCCGAGATCAGGTGCCGATGCGACTACGACTGGCGACGATCTTAGTCAAAATATCGATGATTCGATTGATTCCAATGATGAATATCGACTACCAACAAAAACTTATAAAAAAAGTAAGTTATTTTATTTTATATTCTTATCATATATTAATTCTTAATAAGTAAAAATTTCGATTAATTAATAATTAAATATGAATATATTATATTTTCTTTCTCAAACAGCTATTGAATTTTCATGTAACTAAGCAATTATATTTTTTTTTTGTTCCGAAGTAGGCGTATCTAGTAAAGAAAAAGGATGTTTTTCTTTTGTATTTTTGAATAGGAAAAAAGAAAGATATCTTTAAGCATTTTTTAGTTCAATGTTCATATAAAATAAGAACATTTATATGTTCTTATAGATGAAAAAAAAATCTTCTTTTTTTTTTCTTTATAAAATCAGCATGTACTTGTATTTTTTTGGCTTCTTTGTTTCTAATTTATATTTGACCATGGAAGAAAATCATAGAATTTTTAATATTAGAAGAAACCATTAAAAATTTGAAATCATTTTACATCTTCTTCTTGTAAAAACAGAAGTCATTTCTTTTGTTTTTTCTTATTATTTAAGTTTTAAGTAGTTTATAAAATCAATCTTTTAAAAAACGAAACAAATATTCGTTTTGAGAAAAGAAAAACTCAAATGAAAATCATGTAATATTACAAGAAAGAAAAAATATTTAAGTAAAAGATGTCTATTCAAGTGTATCACGAGATTGCAGATAATAGATAGATGGATCTTTAAATGGATCAGGATTATCGTAATCATTTCTGTTAGTTATTATTGGTGATGAGCCATATTGTCTTGGTGGAAAACGATTTTTGTCATTTTTGCGTACAGATCGTCCAAGATTTCCATCTGAGTTATATGCGTTTTTAGGTGGTTCATATTTGCCTGGTGGTAATTTTTTATAAACTCGTCTTACAACGGTTGGTTCAGGTTTAATATAAGCTTTTTCTTCGATAGGTTTAATATAAGTTTTTTCTTCGATAGGTTCAATTTTACGTTGTTTTATATTTCGATCACCTTGATGAATGATTTTAGGTGGCGGAGTATTACTAGTGCGTAAAACTTGAACAGGAGAATTTATTGGTGATCGATAATTATGATTTGGAACTGCTTCAATATGATACATCTCAGGTATTTTTGGTAGTATTGGAGAATAAAACGTATCATCACGTCTTATTCTTTGATTTCGTTCAATAATTTCTGTATCAGATTTGATTTGTCGTTTTGGTCCAGTATGCCATACTTCATTTGTTAGTGGTGGAGGTGTTTGAGCACGTTGATGAATAACACGAACTGTACGTGCTGGTGGTGGTGGTTGTCGTCTATTTTGAACAATATAACGTCGAGGTGGTTCAGGTGGTGGACTATGATCTTGAGGAAGCATTTGACCTTCTCTATCAACATAATAAAATGTTGTTGGACGAGGTACTGGACGACGTACAATAACTTTTTCTGTTGGTGGTGGACGATGTATAACAACTTTTTCGGGTTGTGGTGAACGATGTATAAGAACTTTTTGTGGTGGTGTACGATCACGTTGAACAATTTGTCGTCGAACAACAATTGGTTCTTCGACTGGTTGTTCATAAATAACTCGACGTGGTCGTACTGTTGGTGCTGGATAAACAGCTTTACGAATATAACGAGGTGTTGGTTCATCTTCTATTTCATATGCATATCGATCCTATAATAATATTAAAGAAAAAAGTAAAAAATATATTAAAAATATATTTATTTACTTTTACGTAAGGAATTTCATCATCATTTGAACGATAATCAAGTCTATCATCATGATTTGAAAAAAAAACTTGTTTTCCCGGTCGTTTTCCTTGACGAACTTCTTGAATAGCATCTTCATCACATATTTCACATAAACCAGTTTCAGGATCGATTATATGTTTACCGAGGTGACCCATTGTCAATGAGTATTAAGCGTAATATTGATGTTTAAATACACCTTCTTTCTATTTTTCTTTTAATAATTCACTACTCAAATACGAATGGTCTCATCTGTCCTATTTCTACTTGTCTGTTTTTTTTGTTGTTCCGACAACCGTTTGAAAATTCAACAATTTACTCACTTATTCGAATGCAATGATTTAGAAGCAACATAAAAGCTATCGATCGTCTTTTTTTTTTAATATTTTTGTTCGATAGCTTTTATGCACTTTACATTATTCTTACATTCTTTTTCTCTCTCTCTCTCCTTTCCCTCCTCTCTTACTCTCGCTCTCTTCCAATGACTTAAAAAGCATGACAGAAAAAGAAAAAACTACGTCAAACGTAGCTTAAAGAAAGAGAGATCGATCTATCAATCGTTCTTCTCTCTCTCTCTCACCTTACAAATTGATGCCAATGATAAACAAAAATAAAAAAAAATAAAATAAAATAAAAAAAAACGAAAATAATAAGAAATTTACCTGTTCTATTTTTGTCTACATATAGTCAATCGACCAAATGATACAGATAATGAGACATCATCTTCAACTCCATCCAAAAAACAACAACAACAACAACAATCGGGTTTGCTTTAAATATAAATAAAATTAGTTATTTATTTTCTTTCTCTATATAAAATATTCAGCATTAGGTGTATCACGTAATGAACAAAGCGAAGTTTTTTCTCTTACATCGACAACGGGAAATGCAGCAACAGCATCAAAAAGACGAAGTACTCAACATTCAATTCCATCACGTCAACAAAAGACAGCAAAAAAATCGTCTACGTATAATAATAATAATAATATATAAAAGAAAAATAAAGATATTTGTTTTTTTTCTTCAAAGGATAAGTGTTCAAACAGAATGGACATGGAAAGATATGGAAATGCTCGAACAATATCGAGGTATATATTTCTATGATAAAAATTTAAAAATAAAATAAATATTTATATTATTAGTTCGAGAAGAAGAACCTGAAACAGTACCTGTTGAAGAACATGAAGAATCAGATAAAGAAAATATAATAGAGCCAATAGTACCAATTTCAAGAGTTTCCGAAGTAATTAAAATAAATAAATAATTAATTAAAAATAAATATTTATTCGTTATTTTAAAGTCACCTGAACAAGCTGAATCTACAATCAGTTCATTACCTGAATTACCAATTTTAACATCTGTTGGACCACCACCTATTTTACAAGTTAAATTAATCTTTTTATTATTTTGTTTTAAAATGAATTATTTATTTTTATTTATAGTATAATCCTGAATCAAAACAGAAATCATTTGATCTATCTCGAACAGATGAACAAGCCATTGAAACTGAATTACGTGAATTAGGTGTACATATTCATGGACATGTTCCATGTGAATTTTGTGGTCAAGATTTACTTAAATGGCCAACAATTATTGAACAAGAAAAATTTCCACCAAGCCAAGTATATAAATATATGCAATGAAAAAATTTTTTTTTTTTAATTATATATATTTTTATTTTAGTTATTTTGTTGTACTGAATATCGTGAATTTGTTGAAGCTGTACTTGAAATGCAAAAAGAAGAAAGTCAAAAGCTTGATTCAAAACAAATTGATATACAACCACATGCTAAAGTTCGTAGTCGACGAGCTCGACAATTAGCTGAAGAACGAGCTAAAACAAGGTTTGTCGGAAAACAAAAAAAAAAAACCACAAAAAATTCTAATGCTTCCCTATCTTATATGCTTATCTATTAGAGTTTGGGAACGTCATTTAGCTGAACAAAAACGTCTTGAAGAACAAGCACAAAAATTAGCACATACTTCACAATCAAAATCTAGTGATCTGCGTATGTAAATAATCTGACTAGTTTTTTTCTTCTTCGTTTTGTTTTTATCAATTAAATCCTATCAGAATCAGCTGGAAGTACTGATATCAGTCAATCACCACATAAAGTTATGGATAGACGTGCAGCGGCAAAATTGTTACAGGATGATTGTATATATCTACCTATTGTTTGAACAGTTTTTTTTTCTTGATAATCATCACATTATTTACACAGTAGTTTTTTTTCCTATATACACATTCACTATTGTGTGTATTTGCTATATACATACACTTGTGCAGGACGTCAAGCACATATCAATACAACACGAAAACATAATACAATCACAGCAACAAATAGTCAATATGGTGAAGGATTAATGAGCAATGCAGCTGAAAGTATTTTTTTAAATAATCATAATCACAATAATATGTAGAGTTTTTTATTGTGTGCATAGCTTTTGTTTGATCCTTCATTTTTTCCCTCTCCCCCCTTTGCCTAATTGATGAATCCATTTTTCCGAGATATATGTTTATTATACATAGTCGGAAAAAAGAAATAGGATTCTGTATTTTGTATATACATACAGGAAGACCACATCAATCAAATTCATATCGTGGTGTATCATCAATACCTAGTAGCTCACCATCGCTGAGTACCGAACCGGGCTCAGCTAGTAAGTGTGCTTATTGTACTAATATTCACTTATTAATAATCATTTTGTGTATATATGTGTGTTGCTCTATGTATTTCTACTAATGCTAATTGTAATATTTTATATGATAATAAAAACAAAATGAAAACTTCGTTTTATTCTAAATAGTGGCAGCAAAAATGAAGACATTAACATATCAATTATCGAATTTAAAATTTGTTGAAGAAGGTTGGACATTACAAAGGCCACCAGATTTTGAAATAAGTTCAGAAGAGGAATCTGAAGATGAAGAACATATACTTGTACCAAGAGATCTTACTTCCTCAGCAATTAAAGTAATGATAAAATGAAATGAATGATTATTAATATAATATATGTATTTTTTTTTATTATGGATAGAAATTTGAAAGACCATTAATTCAAAGATTTTATAAGGATGGATCAAAAGCAGCTATTCTTTTTCCAAATGGAACAGGCTGTGTGTAGTGAGTTTTATTTTTAAAGTTTGTTAGAAATCTTCTTTTTTTTCTGTTGAGTTTTATAGTTATCCATCGGGTAATTTAGCTATTAGTATATCAGAAGTCGCTCGTGCTATGCTTTTATATACTGCATTTACTGATGAATCAACGCTTACAGCAAAACAAATTGCACAATTTGATCCATTTGGAAATGGTTATTGTAATTTTACCAATGGAGATTTAAGGTATGTAAAATAATTTTTAATATATATTAATATGTTCACCGCGTAAATTTCGATAACTTCTTATTGAAATCTCTAATTCTAATAAGATTTTCTAGTTAATTTCTTAACTTTCTTCTTCTTTTATTTTTTAAATAGATTACAATTGACAGCACTTGAAGGTGTAGAATTACATTCTGATGGTAGTCGACGACGTCGTTGGAATTGGTGGACAAAAGTAAATACATCTTTAGACGCACATGTACATGCACCACCATTTCAACCGATATTATTTCATTTAAATGATGAAATTGTTATAAAAATTTGTTCACAAGAAAAAATTTATATGAAATTTTCTAGTGAACTTGTTGAACTTAAATTTAAAGTTGGTGCTAGATTAAAAGTAACTATTAAAAGAATATTTTTAATAAAAGTTTATATTTATTTATATTCATATATTTAAGGTAAATAATGTAAATAATTTACCATCAACACAAAAAACTGATCCATATGAAAATTTTCTAAAAAAGAAAAATCTTGTACTAACGTAAGTTATGATTCATATTGTATATATTTTTTTTGTCTTTAATATATTCATTTTTATAGACGTTTATTAAAAAATATTCAAACTGAAGCTCAACAATATGTTAAAAGTCAAGAATCAGTACGAAATTCTCAACAAACAACATTAATTAATCTTCAACAACAAAATCGTACAAAACGACCAATGAAACAAAGTTTATTTCCACCTATAAGACAAAATGAAGAAAAAATTCAAAATAATCGTAAAATCTATCGTAATATCATTGTCACGTAAAGGTCCAACTTTTTTTTTAACCTTGACAATTGACTACTGATAAAATAGCTTACATATGTATGTAGTATGTGTGTCTTTTATCTTTTCTATGCTTCATTTTTTTTCTCTCTCACTCTCTTTCTCTATTGAATAAACTAAAGATATTTAATCTCGTATTCGAATCATTTTTATTCATCATTTTGTACTTACATTTATATTACATCGAACGAATCAATGCGATTATTTGGGATTTATATTTTTGCTTTGATTTTTATCCTTGCATTTGTTTTTCGTAAGATTCTTTTTTCATTAAATTTATATATATATATATATATATATATGTACTATTATTCTTTCTATAATACAGAGGATGTTTATGGTAATGAACATCATAAAAAAGGTCATGGACAAAAAGGAGTAGGTCATCGTGATGGCCGTCTAGATGATCGATCACCATCACATGGTCATGGTCGTGATCATAGTGGTTCAAGTGGTCGTAGTTCATCATCAGGTAAACACAAGGATAAATCACCTCATCGTGATGGAAAACATAAAGATAAAAAACATGGTAAAAATAAACATACAAAACATCAATCTGGTAAAAAAAATAAACATCATTCTCCTGGCAAAAAACAACATAATTAATTTGATTTATTCTTTTTTTTTCTTTTATTTTAAATAATTCAAAGAAAAAAAGCAAAAATTTTGTCTTTTTTTTTTTTTAAATTTTAATTTGAAATACAATCACCATAGCTATCCTCATAATAATCATTTAAACATTTACAACGTGAAAATGTACTAGTTATACGTTGACATACAGAACGATCAGTTGTACATTGATAATAACCTTTATTACAACATAATGGTGCATTATGTACCATTAATGGTTCATCACCTAATTGCATATCACCACAATATGCCATTATATCCAATTTATAAAATTGACTAAGAAAATTAGATATTTTAAATAAAAAAAAAAAGACTTATTTTTTTTATTAAAAGAAAACTTACGTTGTTGTTGTAATTAAATGAAAATTTTTATTTGTAAATTGATCTTTTGTACGATTAGCCCAACCATAAAGCATTAATGTTTTAACAATTGTTTTAAACCAATCAGTTTTACAAGATTGACATGTTATATTTTCTGAATAAAGACTTACATCAGTTAATTGATAACCATTTAAATGAAATAATTCTTTTGGAAATATATTTATTGTTCGACTACCAAAATGAATAATTTTTATATGTGATAAACTATTTAAATCTTCTATATAATTAAGTGGAAAATAATTTAAACTAGTAAATATATGTAAATAACGTAAATTAGTTAAATATTCTATAGATGGATAAGCAATAAGTGAATGCATATCATCAAGAATTAATTCAGTTAAATTTGATAAATTTTCTAATGATAATGGTAAACGTTCTATATTAACATCTACAAAACGAATTGTTTGTAATTGATATGCATTTAAAAAAATATCATCAGGTAAAATAGTTGATGAAAATTGTGTATGACTTATAGAAATAACACGTAATGTTTGACAAGAAAATGCACGTGATTCTATTGAATGAATATGTGATGATTCAATTAATAAACCTAATAAATATTGTTGTTGATATTGACCACATATTTCTTTTTGAATATAAAGATTTGGACTTGTAGTAATTTTTAATGGTAATTTTTTTTCTGATATATCTTTTATTTTTAATAGATCATTTGAAAGTATATTAAGATTTGAACAATGATAAGTTAATGAATAACCATAACTTTTTTTATATCGATCATAATCAATTCTACATGTTCCAAATGATTTTGTAACATATATAATTAATAAATATAAACTAATTGTAAACCATTGAAAGAACATTTCGTATTATTATGAATATATAATATAATATATTTTGATTGTTTCGTTTTTTTTTTCTTTTCTTTTATTTCTATTATTGATAAGACAATCATGAAAATGTATTCGATTCGGTCATTGAATATGGTAATAAACCAATTTGATTATAATAGTTTAAAGAAAAGTTCATGCATATAAATTTAATCAATGTTTATACTCATCTTTCTTTTATAATACATTTGAAATACAATCGATGAAAAAAAGTCTTGCAAATCTTTTTTACTTTTAAATTATATATTAAAATTACACAAATTGCTATTTTGAATCAATATAAACTTAAGATGTCTCAATAAATTTGATTTCTTTTTGTATATGTAATAAAAAATGTTTGTTGTCGAATACAAATAACGTACATTAGACAATACATTATTTCATGAATAAAAAGATAGGATGAAACAACCTTTATTACTCACTAAAAGAATGTTTAGTTGAAACAATGAATAATATAAATAGTACTGGATTTCTGCTATACAATCAAATTAAATTAATACTATGTAATTTTAAAAGAAAAACGTTTTTTTTTAAAAAGTAGAATCGTTAAGATATAAACAATGACAAATAGTTTTATTTAAAAATGATTCACGTGTATATATTTTGATAAAAAAAAATTTACTAATAATATAACTTCAAAAATCAATGGAATGTTTGACAAATTAATTTGTTTTTCTTTCGACAAAAATTTAATAATATTAATTTATTTTATGAAATGTTTATAGTTATTCAATATTTAAAAAAAAGGAAAAAAAAAAGATTTTTATTTTGTATATTAATTTAATTGATTAACAATTTCCATAATTTCAAATAGAATACCTTGATTAACACGTGGCATATTTGCTATAGCAGCATCAGCTTTATCTTTTGCTTCTTGTTTTGTTAAATCTCCACGTAATGATAAAATTTGTATAGTTTGATCCATAGTTAAGCTTGGATATTTTTTTGCTAATGTTGCTATTTCAAGTACAATTGAATCTACATCTGTTTGTTCAAATACATCAGCTATATTACTTAATATATTAAAATGATATTCTGTTGCATTATCAGCTGATGTACCATCCCATGATTTAAATTCTTTATCAAGCATTGAAGCTTCTATACGTAATTGTTCTGCACACATACGTCGTTCTTGTGGTGAAGAAAATTTAATAGATGGACTACGTGAAAACATATTTCGTAAATAGTAAGCTAATATACGTTTATGCCATGTATAAAAAAGATAAGCTAATAAAGGTTTTTTTAAATGTGTTAATTCTGAACTCCAATAATCACGTGTTGTTTCAATAATTGTTCCACAACATGGTTTAGCTGTTGAACCAAACCATTCACGTGTAAAAAGAATTTTAAGATATTTAACTGTATCTATTTCAATTTCTTGTAATATTATTTCACAACAATATTCAGCTGTACGTTCAAACATTTTCCCCATACTTTCATAACGATCTAATTGTTGTTGTGATGAACGTGATAAATCATCAAGATCATCACGATCATATTTTTTTCTTACTACAAGCATAAAATTTGGTATAGATTCACAATTATTTGCATTAGCTACCATTTGTTTTGTAAATTTTCCTTTAAATGATTGTCGATCATGAAAATATTTTTTTGCATATATATTTATTTCATTTATATATAAATCACGAAATTCATTTGTTTTTTGTAATATCATACCAAGTATTAATTGACATGTTTCATCAGACATTTGTTTAGCCATATCAAGTGTTTCTATAATCATATTTATTAACATACGTGGCATTGTTGTAGCATAATAATGTTCAGATGTTAATTCAACTTCTTTTAATGCATTCCAATCCTAGATAATTATTTAAAAAATGAATTTTTTGCGAAATATGATATTAATTTTTTTTTTAAAAATATAATTTTAAACAAACCTTAACTTCCGATGATATAATATTTGGTATCCATTCAGTAAATTTTTGTTTTCTTTCATTAATAAACACATCAGTTACTGCTGCAAGCATATCTTTTTCAAGTAATGGAGATAATTGACTAATATCTAATTTTAAATCGGGATTTCCTAAACATTCAGCACCTCTAAATACACACACAAAAAAAAGAAGAGAAATTTTTGTTTGAAATAAAATAATTATTTTGTTAATTCATACTGATAATCACGAACAAATGTAACAATTGTATAAACTTCAGCTGTTGTTAATGTATCACCTTCACTACGTCGTTTTGGATCACATATTTCCATTAAATGTTCTTTAAGACAATTATGATAATAATCAAGAAATCGATTAACTATATCATATTGTTTTGGAAAACAACGAAGACATGTTTTCTAACAAAGAAAATTTATTTTTAATTAATTAATAATAAAAAACAAAAGAATTCTTACTGTAATTATACGAAAATCACTTAAAAATATTCGTCGACACATTTCTAAATGACGTGTTAACCAATATTTATGTTCATCTCGTGTTTCTAATTGATTTCCTTCAATACTAACAAAAAAAAAAGATTTTATTCAGAATAAATAAAATAGTTTTTTTTAATTTTTCTTACCGATCTTTCACACTTTTTCTTAATAATTCAAAACAAAGTTTTTTCCATTGTCTTGGTCGATCAGGTGGACTAAAACCTGTTAATTCTTTTTTTTCTGCCCAAAATCGATCAACTCTAATAAAATAAAATATATATATTTAAAAATTCAAAAATAAAATTCTAATATTCTTACTGTTCTTCTCGTTCAATAATTCTTAATGCAGTAACAAGTTTTTCTGGTGCACTTATTGCACAATCATACCATCGTGATATTCGAAATGAAATTAATTGTCGAAGATGTTTAACAAGTCTTTCATAATCAGCAAAATAATTTGTTACTAATTGTATATCATCAGGTTGAGAATCTTTTTCTTGTACTTTATGTAATTCAAATAAAAGATAATTTCGAGAATTTTCAATTTCCATTATAAGTTGATGAGCTTGTAAAAGTTTTTCTTGTCCCATTAATTCATCAGCTTTTTTAACATTTTCAGGTGTTTTTATTATATAATCAAGATTTGCTTGAGCCAGAGAAAGTTGTCTAATAAATAAAATTAAGTTTTTTATGGAAAGAACAAACAAAAAATTTAAATTATATTACCTATATGTATTTGCTTCATGACGTAAATCTTCAAGTTTTGATTGTAATGGAGCTATTTTTTGTAATTTGTCATCTGTTTCACGCATAGTTCGTTCAACTGTTTTCATATTATCAAGAGATATTTGTAATTGAGCAATACCTGTTTTAATACTTTCTAATTGTGATTGAACAGCTGTACGTAATTGTTCATCAAGAGTACGCTAAATAATAAAATAAAATTTAGTTTTATTAATTTTTAAATAAAAACTTTTCGTTGAGCAGCAGCTGTACGTAATTGATCAAGTTTTTCAAGATTTTCTGGTTTTTCTAATTTAGCTTGAATAATTCGAAGTGCATTTGTTTCAGCTTCACGACGCATATCATCTAATAGATTACTTTCAGAATTTTGTGTAGAAGGTGATGTGACACCTGTAAGTATATCCATATTTATATTCAAATCTAAAAATGAGATTATTTATCAAATTTATTATATAATTAAATTCTTTTATTTTAAGCAGAACATTTGTTTTTGTTGATTTAAATGATTCGTGAAAATCAAGATTTTGTTATATGAACAACTGGATCTTACGAAAAAAAAACATAGCAAGAAATACTCGTTAATGTTCAATGCAATGTGAGTGGTGACATCTAGTTTGAGTGAATAAGTCAGAAGAAAAAATGATATTAGACACTACTTAAAATAGATGTTCTTCTAAACTATAATTGTGTTTTTCAAAAACACATGATTTCATATGATTGATGGCACTACACTAAACTCCTAATTTGATAAATGTACAAAAAATATTTTATGGAAGCAATGGAGGTATAACAAATTTGTGTTCATATTCGAATTTTAATTGATCAGAAAGATCTAATATCATAATTATTCTCTATGAATATTATTGTTTATATGTTATCAATTTTACTTTTTGATTTAAAGTTTTATATAAACTGCATAGATAGATTCTTCAATTGACATCGATTTAATGATTTATCTCAATGTATTAATAGACGATTATTATTTGAATAATCAATTTTATCAGTAGACAAAATGAGTCATTGAAATACAATGAATGGATAGATAAATTGTCGAATGAAACGGTTTTTTATAGAACTAATCGTACAATAAAATAATTGTTTAGTGTTGTTTGCGACACCTGCCTATCGACTAGTTCTCTTTTCTCTAATAGGAAACAAATAAAAAATATACTTTGAAGAAATGTATGTCAAGCACATATAGATTATAGTCAGGTCATATGGGTACTTCGTACTCATGCCTGGCTTTTATTAAAATTAATATTTACTTTGTCTCCACTTATTCTAGATATAAACAAATCGAAATCAAAAATTATACAATTATTAAATATTCATCTAGTTTATTTATATCTATGGTTAAAAAATGACACAAAATATGATTTATACAACATCAATATTAGATGTATCAAAAGGTATTCATAAACATCATCATAATCAAAAAGAAGATGATGATGATCTCATATTTGGAGCATTGGATGATGAAAATACTTTAAAAAATAAATCTAATGAAGATATTCATTATCATGAAAATATTGAAAAACGTGAACGTGCATATTCATTGAGAAGTACAATTGATGATGAATGGGAAAATATGTTATCAATAACGGATAGTACTGAACCAATAAAATCAATTAATCATGTTGAATCAATTAAAGGAAAAAAACCAACTGAACAAATTATTGGTATGTCAAATTTTCGTGTTAAACATCGTTTAAATCATTATTCAAAAACAAATACATTCGTTCGTTGGAAAGATGCAGTAAAAAAAGTTGTTAAACTTAAAGATCCTTGGTAAAGAAATTTTTGTTTTTTATTTTTTTGTTTTCTTTTAATCCTTCATCTCCTTCTTCTTTGATCATTTGTAGAGTAATTGTAGAAATCAACGAATGCATCGAATTCAAAAAAAGGATAAGAACCTGTTCTTGTAATAAACGTCATGGACTATTGATTGATAAAAGTGATATTTCCTTTCAATACTACACCGTTGAAAGAATGTATCTATAAAATCGATAATTTTGAAAATAAAATATCTTCTACTCGTAGTCAATATAGATCTTTTGGAATTGCTATGTAATATTAGTTGACGAAGAATATCTCTAATGAATTGGATATGTTTTGAAAGCTTTATGACAACTTCGTAAATTATTCGTACAAAGGCATTCCATTGGTTATATCACCACTATTGAACAGATGTAGGGTAGTCAAACGGTTCAAAGTAGACTAGGTTATAATATGACAATATATGTCAAAGACGCATGTATTCTTTGGTATTAATTTTTATTAGTTCATTTCTTGCCTTTCTGAGCACTTTAATAGTACGAGATTTCTTTACTACATGATCTCTGGATCAATCAAATCTTCTTACTCTAGATGCGAGATATTTAATAAATCAAACCAAACGATTGCCATATTAAGAAGACTAGTTTTCTAGTATATAAAGTTATTTTATCAGTAGTTCTTGTAAAACTATTATGAAGATAAAGAAGTTAATAAATTATATTTATTTTAGGCTTGATTTTAAAATTGATCAATATCCTGAAGAAATTGTTACACGCCATGAATTTGATCCAATTAAACGTACATGGCAAATAAGTCAAATAACAATTAAAATTGAATCAAAACCATTTGCACATGGAAGTATGAGAGAATGTTATCGTTTGTAAGTATTTGTTTTATTTAATTTAAAAAAAAAACATGTTTTTTTTTATTTATTTATTTAGAAAAAAACTCTCAATTTTTTCAACTTATCAAGATTGGATTCATTCAAGTAATTATATTGCTAAACGATATATTGAAGATGTACCTATGGCAAGATATTTTGATGATGTTATGATGCAAATGACAACAAAATTATGGGCAACATATTATAATCAACATAATCCACCAAAAAAGGTTTTATTATATATATATATATATGAATATTTTTATAATAAAATTTATTGTTTTTTTTTTCTACTTTAAAAGGTTGATATTGTTCAAATGAGTGTATTAGAATTTAAAGATCGTCCTGGTCGACCGTTTTATCATCTTGAAAGATTTATTGTAAAATAAATTCATATAAATGTATTAATTTTTATGATTAATTTAGGAAGGAGACTATATTAAATATAATTCAAATAGTGGTTTTGTTTGTGATGATACATTACGTCATACACCACAGGTTAGATTCGTATTTATTTCATATATAAAAATAAAGAAAATATTCGATTTTTATATGAAAGGCATTTAGTCATTTTACATTCGAAGCATCGTGCCATGAACAAATTGTTGTTGATATTCAAGGTGTTGGAGATTTATATACTGATCCACAAATTCATACACATATTGGTATAGAATATGGAGGTAAATAAATTTTTCTATTTATTTATGTATTCATTCGATTTTTTTTTTATAGAAGGTAATCTTGGTATTCGTGGTATGGCATTATTTTTTTCTACACATGAATGTAATTCAATATGTACTCATTTAAATTTAACACAATTTGATTTATCAACTAATGAACATGAACGTCAATTACAACAACATTCATTAAATTCACCGATTAATTTAAATATGGCAGCACAAACAGCATGTCGTGGTAATGAAGAACCATTGAGTGGTCTATCAAAATTTGGTTCATATATTCGACATTTATGTTCTCAATCATCAATATCAGAAGATGAATCCGATGGTTATGTTTCAGAAACATCATCAAAAACAGCTGCTAATGTACAATTATTAGATCATAGTTTATCAATACCAAAACATGCACATTTTATGACAAGATTTAGTGAAGAAAATATTCCATTATCATCATCATCATCATCGTCATCATCAATGACAAAAGCTAGAATACCAGTATTATCATCATCAGTTAAAATGACTACTCCATCACCGGTAAGATTTTTTAATATTTATTAAAGAAAAAAAAAAAATCCAAATTTTCTTTTTCTTTTTTTTATTTTTAAGGAAATAAAATTGACGTTTGACGACATTTTAAGTGCACAACTTCCTTTTAATTATGCAAATACTCATCGTCCTTCATCAGTTATAGAAGAAAAAGCTCAATTAGAAAAATTTCATGAAATGTCTGCATATTATGAAAAATATGAAAGTATTCTTGGACAGGTACTATTAATTTTCAAAAATTAACTTCAGAAATTCTAATTCTTTTCTATAAAATAATATTTCACTGTTACCACATGTACTAAAATAGTGTTACGATGGTTTTTATCTTATGACCATTGCATATTTCATCCAAATCCTTATGCCTCAGTAAATTCAACTCTCCTTTCTATCTAACAATATATGCGTTAGGTGCTACATTTATCATTATAAAATGTTCTATATATACATTCAGAAATTTCTAAAAGTAAACGAACATAAATATCGATCTATTGATTTACGAATATTCAAGATATTTTAAAAACAAAAGAAAGTTTCACTAATACATCATGTAATTACCACTTGATAGAATTAGACTTTCGAATAATAGATTTCCTAGAAATCACAATCTTTGTATGACTGAAATATGAACAATCTAAGGTAAAGATGGTGTTTGATGTATAACTATATTCTATTACATTGAATTAATATTGGATTAGTATCTATATTCAACGTTTCTCATGAAATATATGCAGGTAAAATTTCAAGTTAACAACTTGAAATATTGCAGCACTTCAGAGGATGAGAGACTTCTGACTAACATTGTAAATTATATAGTTTTACATAGTTATTAGCAAAATCTATTAAAATAAGCTTTTCGAATTGAATGATTTTTTTTTTAAATTTAGATTCATCTTGAAATGTGTAAATATTACCAAGTTGGTCGATTTAGTGAATTAGGTTCTGAAGAATTTGATGAAGAATCTGCATTTTTTCATTTGCAACAAGCAGCTGAATTATCTGTAAAAGAAGCTATATTTGCATTAGCAAAAATTTATTTAGATTTACCACGTGATCTTTTAGTTAATTATCAACCGACAGTAAAAAATTTTCTATGAAAATAATTTCTAATATATATTATTCATTTATTTATTTTTTTTCATAGAATCAAACTGATCAATTTGATAAAGGTTTAAATATGATGATACGTGCTAGTGAATGTGAAGAAATAGAAGCAAATCTCTATTTAGCACAATTCTATGATAAAGGTGTTAATGGACATTTGTTTGTATTTTTTATATTTATTTGTGTAATTATACGAAAAATATTTATTTTAGAGAACAGGATTGGAAAAAATCAGTTGAATATTACGAAAAATATATTGATTTACGTGAAAATCAAACGAATAATACTGATGAAGATAGTGGAATAAATGAACCGAATCAAATAAATTCAACACATGAGGCAATTCCATTTCATGATCAACATGATATTGTTGCTCGTTTAGCAACTTTATATAAAACAGGTGGATTTAATTTACAATGTAATTATCAAAAATCAGGTAAATATTATATATTTTTGTTTTTTAAATGAATTCAATATATATTTTATATTATTAAAAGGTGATTTATTTAATAAAGCAGCAGAAATGGCTACTGCAGCAATGAAAGGACGTCTTGCTAATAAATATTATGAAGCAGCTGAACAAGCCTACGCATTAGGAGAGGATGATACTAGTTAACTAATATTTTTTTTTGCTGATTTACTGATCAATTCAAGTAATGATTTTCTCTCCTCTTAGTATTTTTTGTTGTATAAGATTAAATTATTATTATTATTATTACTCACTTTCTTGTGACTATTCGATCTGTCTTAACTTTATGTGTGGTGAATTTTCATATTGGTTAGACGTTTCTTTTAGCTTAGCTTCACTAAATATCATTAGCACACTTATGCTTATTTATTTATTTATTT
Source organism: Macrotrachela quadricornifera (assembly GCA_022393335.1). Lineage (NCBI taxonomy): Eukaryota > Metazoa > Rotifera > Eurotatoria > Philodinida > Philodinidae > Macrotrachela > Macrotrachela quadricornifera. Next base: position 12,490 of record JAJEKB010025229.1, on the reverse strand, counting down.
TTCGTTAAGTATATGCATTGTTGACAATTTATGCTCAACTATTTTTTGATGAACTGTATATAAAAAAAAAGAACGCATGAATAAAATTTTAGACTAAACAAAAAAAAACAAATTCAACATATAGAAAGAGGATATGGAAATTTTATTTACAAGTCAAAATTTATATGCAATCAAACGTATATATCACATTTAGTATTTTTGAAATTTATTAAAAAAACTCTGTCCATAATATGAAACGAAATTTAAAGGGAAAGGTGTATTTATTGAATCTAATGAATAGGATAAATCTTTTCACATCATTACTACAATTGTTCATTATGAACATTATTTAATTGATGTGCTTCTATATATTTTCGTTTTTGTTCTCATATTTGACTTTGACATTCTCTTATATTTGCTCGTCGCTTTCATTCTTTACATCGGCGTGCATGCTCTCGATAAATAAAAATCAGTGCAGCTAAACAAACATAACAACTAATTTTTATATCATATCTATTGATGTTCAACGACAATTATCTGTAATGGAGAGAAAGAAAACTGAAAAATGATTTATATGTCGTGCCTGATTGCATCCAATGGCAATTATCTGTAAGTGGTGAAAGGGAGCAGGAAAACTTCATCGTAAAACTTACACTTATATTTTTAAGTGCTCGTTCCACAAAAGATAGAAAGTAAAGATATACAAAAAAAAGTTGTACAAAATGGCAGGCTGAACTTAATAGTGGTCATACTTTTCATTCCATTTTTATTATTTCATCATATTAAAAAAATAACATATACCGAGAGATATTGTGTGAAAAGTTTTACAATATACATGCCATCATTTATTTTCAAGTTGCAGTTTTTGTTTTCAGAATGGACAAAATTTTGAGTGATGAAATTTCGATCATGCAAAAATGAAAGTTTTTTGGTATACAATGCCTTCGTTTTCTCCTATTTCATCTTGATATTACCTGATATGTTTTGTAAAAAAAAATACAAAACACACAGCAAGATGCAGCATGAAAAGCTCTACATTCTACAAAGAACAAATACAAAAATAACAGCAATGAGAAAAAAACCGTATTCTCCATGTACCAAAAACATATGCTACGTTCGCACAATCGAAATTTGATCACTCAAAATTTTGCTTATATTGCAAAATAGAAAAGTGCACCTATCAAAATAAGCGATGACATGTAGATTGTAGAACTTTTCATACAGCATTTTTTAGTATATTTTGTTTTTTCTAATAGAATGAAGTGATAACAATGGAATATAAAGTACGACAATTCATTATGTTTAACCCATTATTTTCTATAGCTTTTTGTATGTCGTTACGTTTTATCCTTTTTCAAATATATCTAAAAACAGTTTTTAGACTTACTCACATATATAGTCTTGTAGAGAATTTCAAGTATTATCTTTTGATAATATACATTACTTCAATCACAGAAATAATAGAAGAGAAATTTAAAAAAATACTAGAAGGACAATACATTATGAGATTTTCGTTACAATATAAATTTCTTTTGCAAAAGAGTCTGGGCTTACAGATTGGTTTATGTTCATTATAAGCAATCTGAAGTTTTGCAACTGTTAATTAGCCTATCTATTGTTCGAAAAGTATGAAAAATTTTCTTTTAAGAATATAAGAAAATCATTAGCATTATCTGCTATGCGTAAGTTAATCGTTTGTATTATCATCATCGATCTGGTGACAGAATTATATATGAAGTATGATAATAATTGATATGTTTGATAGAAACGTTTTTTTCTTTTATATACATTGAGATTATTAAGTTAATGTTTTTTTGCATGAATTGTAATTCTAAATCACTGATTTTAATCATGAGAATAGAAAACTTAATAAACTATCAAGAAATTTTATATAATAATCTGAAAAATATCTATAATGTACATTGTCTAGAAAGATTTTATAAATCTTTCTCAATCGCATCTTTCTTTTTCTCTAAACAATAATATTCAATTAAATGATTTATATTATTAAAAATATTAAACAAACAACTACTATATGACTTTGTTTAAGTTGTTAACAAGTTTAGTTCTTATAAAATTCTCTAAAAATTCAATTATATGAATACAATATATGATGAATATTAATCTAATAGACTTTTCTAGAATAACATACGTATAAATCATAGTATTATTTTTCCTAAATATTAATTTTGCTTTTATCTAATATCCTCTAGTCAAAAATAACATCAAGTAAAATATAATTCTACCACAAAGGAGTCATTTTCTACAATCCTTTGAGAAAAATAAATAAAAAAATAATTTGTATTATACATATACATATATACATTCATTTGTTTGGACAGAAAATATCGACAGACGACAATATAGATAAAATTTCTTTATTGTCTAATCCATCACATATACATATAGAGTCATTGAGTGCTCTTTAAATATAGCCAATATATACGAAGAAGTTTCTTTCTTTTTTGATTGATAGCCATAAAAGAAAAAATTCGATTAGAGAGTTCTTTAGATAAATAATATGGATAACATATATACACATATACTAGCCTAACATGAAAAGAAATCTTTGCCAATGTGCTAAATGTTGATACGTAGGCGAATATGGTGTGGTTGTTGTTGTTGTTGTTGTTAGGGGTGATCATATTGGTGGAAAGCATTCAGTTTTATCTCGTTATCTTTTTTTTTCTTATTTTTTTCCTGAATAATTATGATTGGTACCAACAATATGACTTGAATAGAAAGTTCTGCATGATTCTATTACACATCTTTTGTCGATCAATGCTATATATATTTTTTTTTGTAAGATTAATAAAAAGAAATAAATGTCTATATAGTGCTTCTATTTTCTAATAATAAAAAACGAACGTTTGACTTGTCACCTTCTATCTTAGAACTGATAATGATAGTCTTTGACCCTCTTTCTTCTTCTATAATCTTCATTCTACTGTAAAACAAACACATCTTTGTAGATAGCTGGCTAGCTAACACTTATAACGATTCATTAGATTATTGACATCAATGTATACCAGTAGTGTTGGTTCTACTGACATACGATAAATAGTATATAGAAAGAAATAGAAATCGCGTCATAAATGACAGCATATCGCCTGTTTACTACTACTGCTGTTACTGCTCCTATCGCTTGCTCCACCTCTTCTTTGACCGAATGATGAGATATAGAGCGAGAAAGATAGATCTTCATCATCACAAAGCAGTAATAGCAACATTGTTGTTTATCTGAGTAGTAACCACTGTAGAATAAAAAGCAGAAGACGAAGAAGAAAAAAGAAAAAGAAAGAAAGGTTTTCTATATATATATGTATATGTATGGGAAACGACAACGACGAATAACAGCTATATTGTCAAGGTTAACTGAGAGAAGACATACCCGTTTTCTCATTTTTTTTTTCTATCTGTTTCTATATTTTTCTCTTACTGATCTCAAGCATTGCATATGTGTAAGCAAACCAATAGAAGATAATCTTATTGCACTTTTTTCTACTTACATAAAGGACATTGTAGAATACAATGCATTTGCATTCGTAAGTCAATAATCGAAGTGAGTTTCGGATCATTTTGATCAGTTATTATTGATGATACTTAACATCTGTAAAAATGTGTTTTGTATGTTTTTGAGATATATCTAATATAATAGATAGTGATTTAGTTCATCTATTGATCAACTGATATCATTAATAATTGAATCAATTTTATTCTAGATTAAATTTATTATCTTTTTTTTATAATCAATTGAACAATGCCACAATGGGGAGGCGGTGGTGATAAATGTCCACGTTGTCAAAAAACTGTTTATCCAGCAGAAAAACTTCTTGCATGTAGTGGTGCATGGCACAAAGGTTGTTTTAAATGCAAAACATGTAAGATTATTTTATTTTATTTTTATTTCTATTACATATCTTTTACTATTCATTGTAGGCAATACTGGCTTAACTTTGGCTTCATACAAAGATTTTTCTCAAGATGTTTATTGCAAAAGTAAATTGAGATAATAATAGAAAATAAAAATTTCACAGAGTTATTTTTATTAGGTTGCTATCAAGATAAACTTCATCCTCATGAACGTAATCGTAAACAATTAGAATCTAAATTTACTAAACAACCTGGTGGTGGTGCTCAAGCAGCTGCAGCAGCTGAAGCAGCACCAGCAGGTGGAGACGAAGAATAAATGCATAGACAAAATTAAAAAAGCAAATCTAGAATAAACATGCATTTTAGATAACAATTATATAAAACATTCAACTCAAAATCTATCGATTATATTATTCGAACATACAATACATATAATTCTAATTTTTACATTTATTCATTTTCTCTCTCTCTCATTTTACTGGTCAGGAACAGTTTTAATCTGTCAATAAACATGTGTGTACGTCTTTGTACCTACCCTATTTGATTATTTGCCTATTCTTTTTTTCACATTTTTTTTTTCATCTTCAAAGAAATCATAATATAAAAATATAAAATACATTGCTATTCTTCTTTCAATACAATGAGCTGAATCAATAAAAAAAAAACAATTATATATATATATATACATATGTACAATTTTTCTTTATAATTTTCACAAGTTTTTCAAATTATATATTATGATATAGGAAGTAAATATCATAAGAACTCATATTGTCGCTATTAAAATGACGTTATTAACGAGAAAGATTATGTGATATAGTCATCAACATGAGACACTTGCGTTTAAATAGATAAATAGTTAAAGTTGATGATTTACGGAAATAATCATGATTATCACAGTAATAATGAATTATATTACGGACTAAAAGCTCGTATGAGTTGTTATCAGAATATAAAGATAAGAAATTCAGAATTGATAAAATAAAATGGAATGTAACAGTAGTATTGCCCTTGTTGCATATTTATTCTGTTTACTAACAGCAGTCATTTAATCCAAATCACATGAGTATTGAATATCTAAAGATTGTTGTTTAATATCAATAATTATTCATTTTCATCTTTTGAATATATTTTCTGTGTTAATAATAAAATGATCTTATTCACGATATTTATTTATTCATTCTATTCGAAGATTTTCACATATATTTTAATATAAATATTATATTTTCTTTTTAGTCATTTCTTTTTCAAATAATCGATAATTTCCTCAACAATAATAATATAATTAATTGTATGTAATGCTTCTTTTTATAGAGAATTTTCTCGAAGATATAGATTGTATAATCTTTATACTAACTTTTGTAAACATCTGTCACAACAAGATAAGGTTATTGTCAACCTTTTCCATTCTAAAAAAAAACTATCTATTACAAAATGATTTGGTATGATCTTAACGTTCTTTTAATTCATATGACAGACGAAAAAATTGTACATTAAAGTAATTCTGATAAATAGATTGTCAGGTACCGTAATTCTTTGATTTAAGATATGAATAATATGTACGTAATTTCTTATATAAAAGAAAAAAAAATATTCGTCAAGTGCATGAAAGATAAAAATAAAACTTAAACTCGTGAATAATTGAAATCAATAGCATTAATAAAAACATTTAATCAACCTTTAAATTGAAAATACATGGCATCAATGATTTTTATTTTATAAATGTCTAACATGTTCGTATAAAATGAATGAATAATACGTATATTTGTCAATAAAATTAAATGTCAATAAAATAATTTATTACATTTTGTATGACTTATTCATTGAGTTTCTTTTTTTTTTAAGAATATCATAAAAACATTCAATTATACCTCTTCAAAGAAAATAATTTCTATAAATCAAATAGGGATAAAATCTACATTGAATATTTTTCTTGTTTAATATTCATTAAAAATAATAAAAAAAAATATATATATTGATCAAAATAAAAAAGTTTTAACTATAAAAACAAAAAGAAAAAATTCTCATTTTGTACAAATACAAAAAAAAAATCTAGTCATCTAACACAAGGCTTGGTATATACCGAGGAAATCTCACTAAAAATCTTTCTAATCTGTTCCTCGTTTTTTTTTTGTTTCATATTTTTTCCAAAACCTTTTGACTATATACATAAGCATGTTTTTTCCTAAGATATTTCCTCGTAAAATACCTTGCCGTGTGATATGTTTGACATAAAAATACAAAAAAAAGAAAAAATTTATTCTTAGAATTAATCTTTCAATTCTTCAAATGTTGGCCATGCAGTATTTGTATCACTGCCATAATGAGAATTCCACCATTGAATATCTTTTTCAATATCAAGTGTTTCAAATGTTTTTTTAAATGATTCATTCATGTTATCTAGATGAGGATCTTTGTCAATTTTCAAAGCCTGTTGAAGAGCAGTAAATGATGATTTAAAATGTCCTAATCGTTTTCGTTCAAATGCATGAGTACGATCCAATACTTCCTTCATTGCAGTTTCATAATTTGGTCTTGTATTTTTCATGTCTTCAATATATTGTTGATATTTACTTTTAAGCGAATCAGATTCTTTTTTATAAGTACTAACACTTAATTTTATTTTTGTTTTTTGTTCATCTTCAGCACCACGATCAGATTCAACAATTCTTTCAGCTGTTTCAGCTTTTTTTAATAGACGTTGAGCTTCTTGATAATCTTTTTTTGCTCGATTAATTTTATCCAATAATTTAAGCCATGATTTTTGTGCTTGTTCAAAATCACGTTCAAATTCTTTAACTTTTTTAATATGTAATATTGATTTACCATAATTTTCTTTTTTATAATTAACCATTTTATCAATAACACTTTCTTGAAGACGCTGAACAACATTTGAATGTGTACCAGCAATTTCTTTTGAAGCTCGTATGGTTTCAATCCATGCTTTTTTATTTGTACCAAATTCTTTTGATTGACTAATTTCTTTTATACTTGTTGCTGCCCATTTTTCTAATTCGGCAATATAATCTCGTTCAATTTTAGCGCGATCAGTAAAAATATCAATGAATAAATCACATGATTCATATCCACCTTTACAACGATCAATGGCTGCTTTATATTGATTTGGTTCACAAAAACCTTTATCATACCATGGATTAGATAAAATACGTTCTGGTGTCGTTTGACCCTGAGGAAATATACACTGCACTAGAAAAATAAATACGAAAATAAAATTTTATATTAATTAGTATGTAACATACTGTTGAAATAGATTCGATAGAGAAAAAGTAAGTTGGATGTGTGTATAAGAATATGTCGATATTATTTCAATATAAAACTATACCACACAACTCCTTACAGGTTACGAAGAGTAAGATCCATATAATTGAAAAGATGAATTGTTACGATTGCTTGTTATGATGTGTATGTTATCGTTTTCGTGTATATATATATATATAGGAGAACTATCCCTTATTTTTTTTGTTCTTTTTTTTTTTCGTTCTTTATCTTATTAATCATAAGAATATGACAAGAGAAGAGAAGAAAAGGAGAGAAAGGAGGAGGAAGCATTTGAGATGTTTTGTTTGTTCGTGATATTCTTTCTTTTTTTTTCTTTTCTCTTTCGCGCTATTGCTTCTCAAAAACAAAATCATCTGTATCGCAATCAATGAATGCCCGAACTACCTATAACCATTGGCTACACATGTAGATAATGAGAGTATATATTTGATTCATCCTTGGTTTTTTTTTTAATATTCTCACCATGTCGTCATTATACTAGTATAATACAAGCTCCTCAGAAATGGTTCTGTTGGTTGTTCTCTGTCTTTGTCTCTCTCTTGTTGACGTATTAAGAAAATGATTCATGTTACCCTTCATGACGCATGGCAATGCAAATTGATTCGACAATCTTTCAAAGTATTTCTTCTTAATAAGAAAATCTTTTTTTCTTTTAAAAAATCTACGTCGTTTAATATTTCTTTTTTTCTTGTGATTGATTACTTAGCAAACATCTTTTAATGGAGAAAAGGTGCAATATTCACTTGAAAAAATAAAACGAAAACGAATCATAAAATAACAAAAAAAAATTCATCTTTCCGAATTCTCACAAAAATGAGACAAGTGTAGGTGTAGAAATATAAAAATATAAGCCATATTCCATTCAACCTTGCTCATAATCATAAATTCTGCACTTTTTCTTTTTCTTTTCCTTTATCAAAGAAGTCACATAAATTTATTTATAAGATATGTACTTTAGTAGTCATTGTCAACTATTTCTTTTGACGTAGGCATATGTTTGGAAATCATATTAACCTTTATTTAAAAAAAGATGGAAGCTTATCAGATATCAATATATCCATCTACATAATGAATCTGTATGCACACATGATAAATATTTGATATTGGTCATCATTTTTGTATGACGAAATTGAATTAAGAACCAATTCTTTAATTTTCATTATATCATCATTAGAAAATTATTAATAATATTTCTTAATCGTGGTGCAATTTTTTCTAAATTTAGCCGTCATCAAGGTCTAAATGCATGACGTTCGAAATTATTTTTATTTCGGTACATGAAAAAAAAAAAACTTCTAATGTCGTCATAGAAAAAGAAAAATATTAAAAATAAATTGCTTTGCACATAAAAGAAAGAAATATGTGTCTTTTTCTTTTGAAAGAAAAAAAATCATTAAAATATTCTAATGATCATATTAATAAATACTTTCGAACGTTGTTCAAATGATATTCAATCAAATGAATATAACTATATAGTTTTGAATTACTTATTATCAATCGTAATTTGATAACTCATCTTAGTCTTTAGAGATAATCGTATATCTCTATAACCTTGACATGATTGATGAAAGAATATCAATTGAAAGAGATCTGTTTTTCTTTTTCGAGATTGATTTAATATGTTGACATTTATCAATGTCATAATGAATATTAGTGAATCATCTTTTTTTTATTACTCTCATTAATTTTTACGTATTAAGAAAATTATCAAAAATTTTCGTAATACACCTTTTTTTATAGTTATATAGCTTAATATTTTATTTGATTCGCAATAAAATTTGCCAAAAGTAACTTTTGAAATTTAGTGAGAAAAAAAACAATAAATCTTACGCAATATAAATGAAAGAATCATCTGGTATTAATCGTATCAGTTTTCAAATGTTATTCATATGAACAATTGAATAAAACAAAATGATAATTTTACAGAATAATCATCATGATGAAAAAAAAAAATTTCATAATTACAGTATACTTCTTTTATTGATCAAGGACTTACCGAACACTAATGTTTAGTAACTACAATTTATAAATAGAAAAAAATTCGAATGGTAAACATTTTAACAAGATCAATGTCTAAATATTTCATTGCCAATATTCTACTAGATTTTAGTATTTCTATATTGACACAAATATCATACAACTGTACCCTATAAACCTTTTTGAAATTTTTTACATTTACTCTAAAAACAACAAGAAGAGGAAATATTGCATATGTAATGATTCAATTTAAAATATTTGAACAAACGTTTTTCTTTTATTATTTTTTATTAATGACATAATCTACAATTTGGACTTTCTTTTTTATGTGTTCGCAACAATTTATATTTATTATCTGCTCTACTGATATGTCGCATATCATTAAGTATTCTGTCATTTATACATAATTGTTTATCATCACTGCTAATGCTTGGAGGTAATACAGTTATGCATTTTTTTTTGTATAGATGTTTTAAAAGACGATATAACAAATGAATAATAATATATATATATATATACAAATTGTTAGCATAGTATATAAAAACAAAGAATTTTAGTCATGAAGCTTTAGTATATATAAATGATATCGACTTAATAATTTTGAAGTTTGTAAGTATTATTTTGTTTTAACAAACAATAACAATCTCGTTATTATAAATTTAATTTGAATTATCAATCATATAAAATATGAAAAAAAAGTCGAAATATCCTTATACTAAAGTGCGTAAACTTCTATATATTGATCAATTTCTTTTCAAGTATATTTTAATATGCCTTCATGCATACAGACTTTGAAGGATTACATCTTTCTTTTTTTTCTCCTCTATTCAGTCTTTTATCCTTGTATATGTGAACCTAAAGATCAATATTTGATAAATACTTTCTAGTATAACTATATAGGAGATTGATTGTATTGTATGAAACATAGAAATAACTATATCATTAAAGTTTTCATCAAGGCAATATGCATCTCGTTTTCAATTTGTTGATCTTGACGCTATCGATTATTCATGTACAATTGCACAATTATTATTCATAGAATCTAGTAACATACTAGTTATCAAGATAAATAGAGGTTCTTTCTTTTTTTTTTTAAATAATCTATTGAAATGAATAAATTATAGATCAATGAATGATAAGATTCAAGAACAAAATTCAATGATAATTAGAGTGGTAGATTAACCTTCAATTAATCGATAGATTTTCGTCTATTCAAAAATGATAACATAACAATTTTGAGAATTTTTATATTATATTTATTAATTATTAGAATAACAGAAGTCTTATTAGAGACTAAGTTTCAATATTTGATTTTTTAACTATAATGCAATAAATTTCAACTAGATAAGCATTATTTGTCTTTGGTTGTTATTCCAACGATTTACTATCTATAAAAAGAAAGGCGTAGACAAACGATGAAATGATTATTAAAGCTGACGTTTTAATGATTATTTAAAAGCATCTGTTACACGTCTTTCTTTCCTTTTCATATAATAGATATTCAATTACTGTTATCAATGGCATAAGCGGAACATCGTCTGAATAAAATCATTAAAAATCAATGAAGTTGAAGATTTTTCTTTTTCGTTTTATATAAGGTGACAAGTATAGTGTTTGTTGACTTACTTTTATTTTTATTTGCTAGTTTCAATAATCATCTATGCATAAAATTATATTATCGAGGTACATCTACAGTCAGTAAATATTAATGCATCAGTACCCTGTCATCAGTAAAACACATTGCATATACTCAACTTCCATTTCTATTTACACTCTTGAGATGTATATCATCATTGAAAACACGCAAATAACCTATTTCTTATAAATAAATATACATGCAAGATGGTCATCAAGACAATCTGTTGATTGGCTAGATTTTGACATTTATTCAAAGATATTTATATAGTGATATTATCGTCTAGATTTTATAGTAAATGTGAAATACACATCAAATATATATATAAACTCCTTTTACTTGATGTTTTAATCTTAATGAGGTAAAGAATGAGATTTTGTAATTTATTGATTCGTTTTATGTCACATCACCGTCATAATTTCTTTTGAATGTGTAATATGATATGGTATGCGACAGACGAAAAAAATTTATCAAGGATATTACAATAGAAAGAACAAGCAAAAAAAAGCCGATTCTATAGTAGTTGTAAGATATCAATAGTAACGACGGTAGTAATGTTTTTTTTATATATAAAAAATAAAAAAAAACCGCACTACTTTTTACACTGTGTGCACACAGTATTGCCTTCTTTTTTTTTTTCATTCGTTATGTATGTGTAATGCGCACCATGCAACTACTAATGTCAAAACGAAAAAAAAAAAAAGAAAAGAGTAGAAAAGAAATAGAGAAAGAGAGAGAGACTGATGGGAGAATATTCATATTGTGTAAAAAACGAAAAGTTCTCGACAACCGATCACGAACAAGGTGATTTAAAACCACGCGTGTGTATGTTTGCATTTTTGGCACATCAAAGGAAACCAAAGAATACAATCAAGCTTGACTAATCAATTACAATCAGATAAAATACACCTTTATATGCGGTATGCTCATCAAAGAGGATCAGTGGTAACTATGAATAGGTATGCAGTTAAATCAACTTTTTTTATGCCAGCGATTCGTGGAACTAGGCTCATTCATTCGATTCTTTTTTTTTATATAATCGTCTTCCATTAGTTCACAATGTAATAATGTTTCAATATACTATATTTCTATAGTAATAGAAGTATGTATGTTTTCTTTTGTTTCATACGAATATCACTAGCATATGGCGTTTGTAGTGGTCCAAAACCTTATTTTGCTATTTAGCATATGTTGACGATGAGACAGAAAAAGAATGATAGTGACACCAAACAGCATTTATCTCTTTATGCCTAGTGACTATTAGCTAAAATAAAAGAAAGACTATAATAGATTGGGATTTATATAATAGAAAAATAGTATCATATGTTCTTCCATGAAATAAATATTAGTGACGAAGTGTTGTTCAAGATAAATTAATCCAGAAAAAAATTTCTGCACACGTCTTATATCCTCGAGAATAGTGGCAGAAGTAGTTGTAGTATCGATATACTATGATAGGGTATCACATATACTTATTCTTTCTTTTTCAAAGGTTTCTTCTTTCTTTACTTCACACGCATCACATGCAATCATAAAATAAGTTCATTAATCACTTCTTCATTTGATCAAGGTAGCTACCTTATTATTGATCATGATTCTCTTCATAAATGTTAATGAGAATGTATGTATGTCGGTGGATTGTCTCAAACAATTATCTCAAATATTAGTTTTAATAAAGAAAAAAAAAGAGACGATGATATAGTCTTAATACAAGAGGATATGATA